>CM065639.1:38171090-38330556 GCA_033220585.1 Dipteronia sinensis | reverse complement strand
CCGAGGATTCTCCTTCTTCTTCCAAGTCATCACCATCACTCCATGTGGCGGCCATAGCCTTTCCTTTCTTCTTGTTCTTTAAATTGCCACAATCCGTGGAGATGTGTCTGAAACCTCCACATTCGAAGCATTGAATCCCTTTTCTTGTGGGCTTGTCTTTACTTGACTCAAACTTTTTGAAAGGAGTCTTCTTCTTCATTTGCTTTCCTTTGGATCCAAATCCCTTCTTCTCAAACTTGATAAACTTCTTAAACCTTTTGACCATGAGGGCCATTTCTTCATCTGAGTCTTCTTCCTCCTTCTCAACCTTAGAGGTCTTCAAAGCAATACATTTTTGCTTCTTCGAAGGTGTAGGTGTGGGAGTCCATCTGGACTCATATGGTAGAAGTCTTCCAATAACTTCACTTGGTTTCATGTTCTTGTAGTCACTATTCTCCTCAAGAGCCGTCACTTTTGACTCAAATCTTGCTGGAAGAGACCTCATAATTTTTTGCTTGATTCTCCTATCCGAGTAAGGATCACCAAGTTGATGGCTTTGATTGACTATGTCCATCAACTTCACTTGAAAGTCATTGAAGCACTCATCCTCCTCCATTCTAATTTGCTCGAATTGTGTTTGGAGGACTTGAAGCTTGGAGTCCTTGACCACCTCGGTTCCTTCATGGGCCGTCTCTAGAATCTCTCATGCCTCTTTTGCAATTCTTATTGTTTGGATCAATTTGTACTGATTGTCATCCATTGCACAAAGAATGGCATGCATAGCCTTGTTGTTCCACTTGGATGCTTCAAACTCTTGAGTTGACCATTCCGACTTTGGCTTGGGAACTACACTTTCGTCGGTAAGGGTCTTTTTCTGGAGGAGTGTAGCTATCTTCAATTGCCATCCATGCTCGGTCATTTATTTGGTAAATGAAAGACTCCATCTTGCCTTTCCACGAGGCATAGTTTACTCCGGTGAGCAAAGGGGGTCTTGTGCTAGAGGCTCCCTCATTACCACTTCCGTTTCAACTCATAGTGTTTGGGTATGAATGAGATGAATGTTAATGATGCAACAAACACAAACAAAATGCAAGACACATAAAGAGCAAGGATCACCTAAGTGTATCTAGGAACCCGCTCTGATACCAATTGAAAATACACAAAGTGTGTCTAATACAACCTAGGAGGGGGGGGGGGGGGTGAATAGGTTTTAGTTGATTTTTTACCAACTTTTTGACTTAATCAATTTTAATAGTCCTACCCCATATTAGCAATCAATCAATCCAATATAAATATGCGGAAAACAATAAAAAAAACACAAGGATTGATTTACGTGAGAAACCCTCCAACTGGGAAAAACTCACGGGCTATCCTTCTAGCCACATTCGGTCCTCAAATCCACTATTTGAATGCAAGTTTACAACCTAGGTTGACCTCAAGTCACACCTCCTTGGCCACTAACCCTTTCACTCTACCCAACGGGCCTTTAATAGTGATTCTAGACCATAAGCAAGTGCACTAATTCTCTTAGTCACAAAGCTTAATAAACAATGAAGAGGTTAAACAACCTATGTCAATATGTAAAAATATTCTAACATGCAATTAATGCTAGGCAACACAAAATACTTATCTAAGGATTTAAGGATGTCAATGAGTGCAAATCCTAGATATCAATATCTAAATGCAAATGCATGAATATTTAGCTAGAATGGTAAAAGCGTCCTAAATGCTAGCTATCAATGAACATACAACCTCAACCAACAAACATAATCACAAACATACTCAAATCATGCTAAACCAAATGAACATGCAATTAATTAACAAATAATTGCTAACCCTAGGTAAACAAGAACACAAAGAAGAAAAAGAAGTTCTAAGACTTGTTTGATTACCTAGTCAAGAAGAGCATGAAGACCCATGAAGAATAGATGCAAGAATGAAGCTTAGATGCACATGGGTATGAGTTTGGTTGAGTAAAAAGGATTTCTTGGAGCTCTCTCTCTCTCTCTGATTTACTCTCTCTCACTTAGGGATATATTTTCAGAGCTCTAGATCTAAATGGTGGAGAAGAAGATGTATTTATAGAGACCAAAAAACGAGCTGGTGTGAAATACTTGAAATGCCCAGTTCGGGTGAAAAAGGCGACATGCAAGGGGACATGAGCAAGTCGCCTAACACACTGTGACAAAACACGTTGCCTTAGGCGACATGTGAAGCGACATCCCCAAGTCGCCTATGAAGTCGCCTTACACACAGTTGAAAAAGCAAGATGTCAGAGGCGACATGTAAGGCGACATCCCCAAGTCGCCTTACACACTGGAGAAAAAATACATGACTAAGGCGACATTGGAGGCGACATGCTCAAGTGGCCTTGCATGTCGCTGATCGGGCCAAATATGTACTATATTTAGGCTCTCAGATCCTTACCTTATGTTCTGTTTTCGGTGCGTTTTTGTGTCTCTTATGGGTTGTTTTGTGCTTATTTGAAGGAAATGATGCAGAGACAGGCTTGGAAGCATATTGTGGTGATTCCAGCAGAAAAGGGGCGAAAGCAAAGGCAAAAGAGCACAAACAGGTCTACAGTGCGGGTCCAGTGCGGGTTGCAACAGCACTACAGCCGCACTCCAGCCGTACTCATGTGCATAGCCGGGGCAGAATGCAAGTACAGAGATAAAGTACGGGTATAGTGCGGGTCAGCTAACCGCACTCCAGCCGCACTATTGCCAAATCAGAGCTGCTACTCAGACACCTGACATTAGAGTGCGGGTGCTATGCGGGTCAGCAAACCGCACTCTACTCGCACTTGCACCAAGAACAGAAGAACAGAATCGCACCTGACACTAGAGTGCGGGCACTGTGCGGGTCATCAAACTGCACTCTACCCGCACTTGCATCAAGAACAGAAGAGCAGTATTGCACCTGACATTAGAGTGCGGGTACTGTGCGGGTCATCCAACCGCACTCTACCCGTACTGTTGCTCAAGACAGAAGGTAGATTTTGCACCTGAGAGGGAAGTGCGGTCACAGTGCGATGCCAAGTGCGGGCCAAGTGTGGGTCAAGTGCGGGTAATTCAACCGTACTCCACCCGCACTAATGTCCTGATACGAGAACTGAAGTTGCAGGCAACCCATACAGTGCGGGTACAATGCGGGTAAATCACCCGCACTCCACCCGCACTCTGAGCGGGCCAGTCTAATTTTCAAAGCTTAAATGACCTATTTTTGTATTTAGTATAAATAGAAAAGTATAGAAACGTTTTAAGGAGCTTTTGACTCCGTTTAGAACAGATTAAGCATTCTTAGATCTAGTTTCTCTCTCTACCTCTCATCCTTACATTCTCTACTCAACTTCAAGGAAGTTAGGAGATTGGAGCCACTTCAAGGAAGGAGATGTTCTCCAAGGGTTATTTATTTCTCCTCTCTACTGATTTCCTAGTTGTAATGAGTAGCTAAATCCCCTTTAAGGGGTTGATGGAGTAGTTAGTTTAATATTGGGCTTGTACATAAACTTGATATTATATTGATATTCATGTCTATCTTCCATTGATCTATTCTTGTTGTGAATGTTTATCATTGGTTTCTTGTGTAGATACATGATCTTTGCAAGATATCTTTGTATTATGTATGAGTATTGCATCTAGATATACATCCTATTTAGTTGTTTAATGCTCTAAAGAATAGACGGAAAGTCATGAATTCCGACTCTTGAACCGCGGTTTTAATCTAACCTCGATCGTATTTCCGGCACTATACATCCTAGGTCAGAATCCGTGAGAGAGTTAGAAGTCATCACTATACATCCTAGGGTGACTATTTGTAATCGGTTGAGTCAATGTTAGGTAGACGAGCTTCATTTCTAGAATCCGGTAAACAATCAACTCTATACATCCTAGGTTGGTAGTTTACAAGGATTAATTCCTAATAGGTGGTCCGCACTATACATCCTAGGTTGGCCACTTTCTAGGGATAAACAACCGACTCTATACATCCTAGGCCGGTTACCTTGAAGAGTCGTTCTATTGGCAAGTTTGTTACATTGCCTAGTATTCGCTTTCGAATCCATTAACTCCTTAGTTTCCATCATCTATATATCCTTCACTCCATATTCCCCCTTCATTTTATTTACTTATTTAGTTTAGTGTTATTTAGAGTTGGTTCACAATCTACAATTTCACCAATTCATGTTTTGCTATTATATATATATATATATACATACCATTGCTTTAGCTTTAACTAATTTGGCTAACTCCGCTCCCTGTGGACGACACCCACTTGCCGATATATTTATGTTTGCAAACTGATTTAGGCTTTGTGAGGTTTCTTAAAATATTATTGACGGACTGATCTTTTAAAACGACATAAGGGAAAAACGTGTCTTCATCAAATGGCGCCGCTGCCGGGGAGCAGCATGTTAGTTTAGTTAGTTATGCATGAGTAAGGCTAGTCTAGTAATATTCCTGCTCTGCCCTATCTGTTTCTCGTTTACGTTGTGCTTTATTTGTTGTGAAATTTCAGGATTTTAGGTATATGCACGGACGAAGATCGTTGAGAGGAACAGTGTTGCCAGTTATCGATAACATCAATCGGTTGGGTAGAAGAATAGAGCAGTTAGAGGGAAATATGGACGATCATAATCAGCATGAGCAGCATGCTAGAGAGAATGACCAACAGGCTCGAGAGAATGAGGGAAGTGTACATGGGGATGAAGAGCTAGGCCTCACCATGGGCGAGTACACTCTCCCGTTTGTAGGGAATGTGCCCACTGCCATAGTACTGGATGATGTAACAAGGCAGTACGAGTTGAAAACTGTGCACATCAGCCTCCTACCATCGTTTAGTGGGCGAAGTACCGAGGATTGCCTCCAATTTATGAAACAATATGGAGCCACCCTAGAAACCTTCCCTGTAATGGCTCGCCAAGCAGTATTGACAAGGAAGCAGCTTCATCTGAGGTGTTTCCAATATTGTCTGAAAGATGCAGCCATGACTTGGTACATGAACTTGAGGCCGGGATCACTGGTGACATGGAGCCAAGTCTGCAAGGTTTTCTTCAACAAGTATTTTCCGTCACTGAAGGCTAAAGACCTAAGGTTGAAGATAGCTTCTTTTGTCGAAGAGGACGGTGAACCATTCCATGAGGCATGGGAAAGGTTCAACTTATTGTTAGCTCAAATGCCACCGCATATATACCATCCAGAACTGAAGGTTAACTCCTTCTATAGTGGACTTTCATCGATAACCCAAATGATGGTGGATAATGCATGCGGAGGTACCATTGTAGACAAGAGGGCAGTTGAAGCTTATGACATTCTGAAGAAGATTGCCCAGAACTCACAACAGAGGACATCACATGTGAGGAGGGGTGGAAGAATAGAAGTGGGTCAGGATACCCAAGTGCAAATCCAGATGTCCAGAATGAACAAGGAGCTTCAATCAATCAAGGAGCTAATAACCGGAAAACCAGGGCCCTCCCAAGGAGTTAATCAAGTCATGGGGGAGATTGAAGGGGGAGAAGGGCATTTCAGTCAAGAAGAGCAAGCCCAAGCCCTTGGAGAATTCCCAAGGCAGCCTAGGAATGACCCATATTCGAATACATACAATCCAGGGTTGAGAAATCACCCAAACTTGTCTTGGTCCAACAACAACCACCTAGGAGCAACCACTCATCAAGGTGGCAACAACAATTACCAAGGTGGAAACAACAACCAAGGGTACCAAAACCGGGGGTACAATAGATACAATCAAGGGGGAAACAACAACAATCAATGGGGAGGTTCAAGTAGTAACCCACCATCCAACTTCAATTCCCACGCTTCCGCTAGCCAACCAAAGGACAAGTCTCTAGAAGAGATAGTGAGTACAGTTGTCAAAACTGTTGGTATCAGGTCGGAAGCCCTCAAGAACACCTTGCATGCCTCTGAGCAACGAATGTCAGCTTACATGCAGTCCAATGATCAGAGAGCCAACAGTCATGGAGCGTCACTGAAGAAGATGGAAACTCAGTTGGCACAGATTTTTGATGCATTGATGAAGAACAAGGAGAAGGCATCAAGCTCCGATGAACATGTTAACGTGTTAGAGGTGGTCCAGTTGGGAGGTGAGGAAACCGAAGCAAGTATGGTAGAGGTCGCGGATAAGGAAGATAGGGGAAGTGACATAGACTCCCCCATTAAACTTGAAGACCCCGGGAGTTTCGTCATAGATGTACAAATTGGGGATTCACCAAAGATGGGAGCGGTCCTTGATATGAGGGCTAGCATCAATATGATGCCATTAGAGGTCTACGAACAGCTGAAGATTCAGTCAATCAAGCCCACCTCCCAGACTCTCATCATGGCTGACAATTCTCCCATCACCCTAGTAGGTATTGTGGAGGAAATTTATGTGAATGTGCACGGTTTGATGGTGCCGGCAGAATTTGTTGTGTTAGAGTGCAAAAGAGGAGAATCCAGTGGTAGAGACTGGAAACTACTGTTGGGGAGGCCGTTCATGGCCACAGCAAGTATGGTGATTGATATTTGTTCTAGGGACATTTCCTTCAGCTGTGGAGGGAAGAGTGTGAACTTCAAGGTAACATCCCCCAGAACAAGCCAAGTTAGAGATTGTTTAGTCTTGGAGGCACCAAATTCCAGAAAGAAAAGGAGCCGGGTGCTCACCCTTGTGCAAGCCTTTGAAGGTGTCAAGGAGATGGAATTAGGAAACCAAGACTGCATCAAGGAGAGGGAAGAATCAGAATTCGAAGAGGAGGAAGCAAATACTGAACTCTTCGATCAATTAGGTGAGCTTGAACAAGACAACACAAAGCTCAAACTGGAGGTTTATTTGCTAAAGACAGAGAATGTACAGTTGAAGACTAAATTGTGTGATCTCTCATCAGTCAACAATGGGTTAACTGAACAAGTAGTGGAGCTTGCCACCAAAAAGGAGTTAGTCTCCAAGAACTTAGATGCATTGGCAAAGCTCTTAGAAGAGTTTGAGGAAGGCTATGGGAGAAGGACAAGGAAACTTCAACTAGGTGTGGAGGAGTCCGCAAAAGCGGTAAGGGAATTGCATGAACAGTTGAGCACAAAAGATGATGAGTTGAAACGGGCTAAGGTCAAGGAGGGGGATTTGATTGAGCAACTCGCCGTGATGGAAAACAATGTCAAATCCCTCAGATTCGGACAACAAAAAGTGGCACACGCCAACGATCGAACATGGAGTTTCCCTAACCGTCATATTACTTGCTACTTTTGTGCCAAAAAAGGGCACACTAAAGCTTATTGCTTTAGTTTCCAAAGATTAAAAGCAAGTAGAGTTAGATCTAGGATGAACCCACCAAAGGTTAAACAAATATGGGTTCGAAAGGACCTAGTGGGACAAATGAGGAGAGTGGGGCCAGATGCAGTGCATAGGCATTTGGCACCGGTTTGGGTGGCCAAGTTGAATGTGCTCCCCATTCCGGTCAAACCTCATTTGGTTGACCGGGTCCCACTTTGAGTGCATTGCACTCGTTTTTGAATTTATTTTATTGTTTTTATTTTTATTTTTACTTTTCGGATGGTTAGTTTTGTTGTTGTAAACTTTTGAGACTGTTTGAGTTTGTTTTGGTGCAGATACAGTTGCAAGGCAGAATTCAGGAGTCTGTCCAGGGGAACAGTGAGGTTAGAGTGCGAGTCAGTAACCCGCACTCATCCCGCACTCTGAGGGCATCAGGTAATATAGTACGGGTAAAGTGCGGGTCAGTCACCCGCACTCCACCCGCACTTTTGTCGCGCAGTATATATATGCCTATCGTTCTCTAGGGCTCCACTTGCCACAAAAGAACAAAACCAACTGCAAACTTGAAATTTTTCCCTCTTCCAAACTAAAGGTATTCCGTGTGTGCCACGTTTTCGATTTTTCGGCAACTAAGGTATGGATTCTTACTCTAATTTCATTTCACATATCTCTAATCCAAAACCCTAACCCTCTTTATCACAATTCTTTTGCCTCTTATGCATGAACTTCATTAGTTAGGGTTTTGACCCCTTGTTTTTGCTTTTGCTGATGTCTAAGAGAGTGGAATGTTGGGTGTTATCTATTTTGCATGTGATGTATTCATTGTTAATTGATTTTCTATTGCAATTAGATTTTCAAACTATGAATTGGGTTTATATGGTTGAATGGAAGCCTGTACATGAGTTAGAGTCATTTTGTTGTTGATTCGTTCGATGATGAACTGGAATTTTGAGATGTATACATGAATTGAACTCTGCATTTGCTGGTGTCTGGTGACGAGTTAGAGTGCAGGTACAGTGCGGGTCACTCACCCGCACTTCACCCGCACTTTATCCTCTTGGCAGAATTTTTGTCCTTTCAAATTCCTGCATCATAACCTCTTGTTTCTTTAATCCCAATATTGCCTTAAAACTGTATTTAATGTGCAGATGTCAGGAAGACCCAGGAGAACGCCTAGGCAAAGCAGTCAGGGTTCCGAACGAAGACCGAGGAGAGGACCCCAAGTTCCACCACCGTGCATCAGGCACCCGGATTTCGAGGAACGCTTAGAATATTTCAGGGAGCGAGACATAGTGGTGGAGAGGGGGATAGTGGTTGAAAAACTGGAAGGCACCCCAATTCCTCTAATGATTGAAGCAAGGGGATGGGAAACCTTTGTTAGCCCCCCCCCCCCCCCCCCCCCCCCCGATGTATTGTCGACGTGTGGTCGAAGAGTTCTTTGCTGGGTTGGTACCTGAAACTTTTCAATGCTCTTCTTCGGTTCAGGTCCGTGGGGTAGAAGTCCGGATGACTATAGCGGACATTAACAGGTATTATAGGACTGAGCTTCCAGTTGATCCCGAAGCAGTCGGACGTCTAAGGCAATGGGTGACTTGGAGCGAATTTTTTGTGACCCAAAATGTGGACTTTGCAAATCAGTTAGTGATCCGTCCGATGGATTTTTGGGTGGCCCCTGATCACCGTATGAAGCACACCAACTTAAGGAGTGAGTTGGGTTTCTAGCATGTATTCATCTCCCATTCCTTGATCCCCAGAAAGCACAGGACCTCAGTGAACTTCAATGCAGCCATGATCCTGTACTGTATACTGCAGAATCAGTTGGTCGACATCGGCTTTCTGATCAAGAGAGATCCTTGAAATGGGAGGGGTCAGGGTGGACAAGCAGCCACTCATTTTTCCTAGCCTCATCACCGCATTCTGTAGAACCGCCAGGAGTAGATTTTGGATCCTGATCCTTTCGAATGCGGTTTGGGGCCAGTTGGGCGATTCACATGGAACGACCAGGTCAGAGAGCGGGACCCCTCTGGTGTTCAGGGTCCGAACATGGAGGAGAAAACCTGCTCGAGGGGTCAGCACGAGCAGGCAGCCAGAAGATATCCCGGAACCACCAGATGTGGAGCCGGTTTACATCGATAATGGTGATTATAGGCCCGCTGCTTCCTCACCCCCGCAGGAGACATATGGAGAGGTCCCTTGGCAGACTTTGCTTATCGGATTGGAGAACCTCAGGACTGAGGTCGCCGAAAATAGGAGGCAGATCACTGAGAGCAGGGCAGAAGCAAATGAGTACTTCACGGACATTTGGGGCAACCTCACGGACATGAGGGAGGCACTCAGTCTTCCGGGTTATCCATAGAAAAAGAAGAGGCCAGCTGCGTTCTCACCTCCTTCAGGGGGTCCAAACATTGACCCATATGGGGAAGAGCTCAGAGCTGCTATGGAGAGATCCATGAGGGAGCAGGAAGAGCGGATCAGATCAGAGATCGACCCGAAAGGCAAAGGGATCGCCAGCGAACCGGAGAGGGAGTTTTCCGACGATGATTGACCATCCATTCTTGTTATTTATTATTGATCAGAACTTATATTGCTTGTATTTGTATTTGTATTTTCTTTTAAACGGCTTAGACTTATTTTTCTTTTCTTTTCGCATATAATTTTCGTTGGTAGAGTTGTTGTGTGGTTTTAAGCTAGGTTGTGCATCTTTTGGGAAGCACACAACAACACGCATGGACATCGACCGATCTTCCTTCTAAAGGGAGTTTTCTACCTTCGGTTTTGTACTTAAGTTTTTAATGAATGCGATTTAGTTTTTGTTATGATGAATGAGCTTGGTCGAATGTATGTCTAGATTCGGTTTGGGGGTGTTGATCCCTCATTCCGCCATTTATTGCGATTATGCTTATTCTTTCCAACAATGGGGACATTATTGAGTTTTGGTTTGGGGGTGCATAGCGACTCCGCCGTGTACAGTTTAGTGTCCAATTTTTCAATTTTGTCACTTGTCCATTTTTCAAACTGTAATCCAGTATGGGTATGATGCCTCTAGAGTGTGTTTTTGACGAGTTTCTTATATGTGCTCTGACCTTGTGATATAGTTTGGTGCCACTTAAGGCTTAGCTTGCACCATCATGGGTTAGTCCCACCCGTTGGTATGAAGTATTGGGGACTCATTGTTCCCATGTCTTGTTCTAATAGTGAAGATACCCGTGAGATCATAAACACAAGCATGAAAGTGCGTTTTCTGAGTGCATTATTGATTATTCTTAAACACGCCTCTCATCATGTATGTCATGTGCCATAGGACTTGCATTATTTTGTGAATGCGTGATGGATGTTTTCATTCCCTTTTTAGATGGTTGTGGAAGTGATAGTAAGGAATGCATGTTTATTGAAGTACCTCTATAGCCTAAACACCACTTACCATATTGTGTGTTCCAAAGCCGATTTGAGGCCAAACACTTACCCTTTCATTTGATACCACATTCAACCATATACCCAATAGCCTAAACACATGCCTACCCTTGTACTAATCATGTTAGGATGGGAAATGGTAGTGAGAAAAAGGGTTAAAATGGTCCCACAGTGGGTAAAATGAGATAGATGTTGAAAATATGAAAGAAAAGGGTAAGTTATGCACTCTAAATGCCTAAGAAAGGGAAAATGGTAACAACTCAAATGGAGTACAACATTGTTATTTGGAAATTGTTAAAAGAAAAATTTAAAGAAAGATTTTACTTGAAGTGCCATAATGAGAGTGTTTTATGCTAAAAACGCCCAAACGGAATGCAAACGTTGAGGGAAAATGTGGGTTAAATGGTTTCCTAGAGGGTTGCATTTAAAGCAAGAAAAGAACATGGTGTGGGAGTAGGGATATACTCTAGCATGATTGGTGAGTTTGAACTCCTAAATTTCCATATTTTTTGTGTAAACTCATTCAACCCCACAGCCACACTATAGTCGGTTGAAAAGCCCTATTTGATCCATGTAAGTCTAGTTTGGGAATGTAGGTTGAAGCACGATCTTTCGCATCCATGGCATGGTGACTCGTTCCTAGGATAGTTCATTGCTTAAATCTTACGCAGAATCTTCTTTGCATACTTGTTGTGTGGAACTTAGGACTCTTGAGGAAAGAAAAGAGGGAATCCATGTGAGCTTTATAATTGAAGCGAATTATGTTCAATGTATGGGAGTAAGTAGTCCTAAATTCATGAATGCCTTTAGGTGTGGGATTCGTGTTCGTACGAGCCTCCCTTGGGTGTCTCCAAATTGCTCTTGATCTTGTGCATATGTTTTTCTCCTCTCTATCACATCTATTTGTATCATATCACACATGGGACTTGCGACATTGTTGATGTATTGTTCAGGTATTTAGAAATTACTTTCAGCTGGCGTCTTACTGTTTTGAATAGATTTGCTCGAGGACGAGCAAAGGTTTGGTTTGGGGGTGTTTGATCGGGCCAAATATGTACTATATTTAGGCCATCAGATCCTTACCTTATGTTCTGTTTTCGTGCGTTTTTGTGTCTCTTATGGGTTGTTTTGTGCTTATTTGAAGGAAATGATGCAGAGACAGGCTTGGAAGCATATTGTGGTGATTCCAGCAGAAAAGGGGCGAAAGCAAAGGCAAAGGAGCACAAATAGGTCTACAGTGCGGGTCCAGTGTGGGTCCAATACGGGTCGTAACCGCACTCCAGCCACACTCCAGCCGCACTCATGTGCATAGCCGGGGCAGAATGCAAGTACAGAGATAAAGTGCGGGTATAGTGCGGGTCAGCTAACCGCACTCCACCCGCTCTATTGCCAAACAAGAGAAGCTACTCAGACACCTGACATTAGAGTGCGGGTGCTGTGCGGGTCAGCAAACTGCACTCTACCCGCACTTGCACCAAGAACAGAAGAACAGAATCGCACCTGACACTAGAGTGCGGGCACTGTGCGGGTCATCAAACCGCACTCTACCCGCACTTGCATCAAGAAAAGAAGAGCAGTATTGCACCTGACATTAGAGTGCGGGTACTGTGCGGGTCATCCAACCGCACTCTACCAACACTGTTGCTCAAGACAAAAGGTAGATTTTGCACCTAAGAGGGAAGTGCGGTCACAGTGCGATGCCAAGTGCGGGTCAAGTGCGGGTAATTCAACCGCACTCCACCCGCACTAATGTCCTGATCCGAGAACTGAAGTTGTAGGCAACCCATACAGTGCGAGTACAGTGCGGGTAAATCACCCGCACTCCACCCGCACTCCGAGCGGGCCAGTCTGATTTTCAAATCTTAAGTGACCTATTTTTGTATTTAGTATAAATAGAAAAGTATAGAAACGTTCTAAGGAGCTTGTGACTCCGTTTAGAACAGATTAAGCATTCTTAGATCTAGTTTCTCTCTCTACCTCTCATCCTTACATTCTCTACTCAACTTCAAGGAAGTTAGGAGATTGGAGCCACTTCAAGGAAGGAGATGTTCTCCAAGGGTCATTTCTTTCTCCTCTCTACTGATTTCCTAGTTGTAATGAGTAGTTAAATCCCTTCTAAGGGGTTGATGGAGTAGTTAGTTTAATATTGGGCTTGTACATAAACTTGATATTATATTGATATTCATGTCTATCTTCCATTGATCTATTCTTGTTGTGAATGTTTATCATTGGTTTCTTGTGTAGATACATGATCTTTGCAAGATGTCTTTGTATTATGTATGAGTATTGCATCTAGATATACATCCTATTTAGTTGTTTAATGCTCTAAAGAATAGACGGAAAGTCATGAATTCCGACTCTTGAACCGCGGTTTTAATCTAACCTCGATCGTATTTCCGGCACTATACATCCTAGGTCGGAATCCGTGAGAGAGTTAGAAGTCATCACTATACATCCTAGGGTGACTATTTGTAATCGGTTGAGTCAATGTTAGGTAGACGAGCTTCATTTCTAGAATCCGGTAAACAATCAACTCTATACATCCTAGGTTGGTAGTTTACAAGGATTAATCCCTAATAGGTGGTCCGCACTATACATCCTAGGTTGGCCACCTTCTAGGGATAAACAACCGACTCTATACATCCTAGGTCGGTTACCTTGAAGAGCCGCTCTATTGGCAAGTTTGTTACATTGCCTAGTATTCGCTTTCGAATCCATTAACTCCTTAGTTTCCATCATCTATATATCCTTCACTCCATATTCCCCCTTCATTTTATTTACTTATTTAGTTTAGTGTTATTTAGAGTTGGTTCACAATCTACAATTTCACCAATTCATGTTTTGATATTATATATATATATATACATACCATTGATTTAGCTTTAACTAATTTGGCTAACTCCGCTCCCTGTGGACGACACCCACTTGCCGCTATATTTATGTTTGCAAACTGATTTAGGCTTTGTGAGGTTTCTTAAAATATTATTGACAGACTGATCTTTTAAAACGACATAAGGGAAAAACGTGTCTTCGTCAGTCGCCTAACACACTGTGGGAAAAACCTAAGTCTAAGGCGACTTGTCAGGCGACATGCACAAGTGGCCTTGCATGTCACCTAACCTACTTTGCAGCCCATCAACTCCAAAATGCAAGAAGTGTGTGTGTGCAACCATTCATGCATGTCAATACAAATGTATAGAATGTGAGTGTGTGCAACTAAAACCTCTTCAAAGAGAATTAAGCAAGTGATATACCTTTGAAGTGCTCTTGAGAGAGATGATGTCCTTGAAGCTTGATCACACCCAATGAAGCCTAATATACCCTTACAAAAATTAATCCCCAATGTGGTTTGTCAACGAAATAAGCCAATCAAAATATGAGGAACTTACAATCTCCCCCTTTGGCTATTTCGTGACAAAACCATCTCTCACAAATCATCCTCACAAAAGAATAAAAACTGGAGGTCAACAAAGGGAATTCTACATTACAAATAGATACCTAGATGCTAGGTCTTCAAATCTTCAAGCTCTTGTAGAATAGCCATACCTACAAAACAATGAGACTACACTTTCCAAGACAAGTGTATGTGAGGTGATCAAGAGAGATAATAAATAAAAGCAATTTGCATAATAAAAGAAAACTACAACATGCAACATGCAAATGCTCCCCATAAATAGGTTACTCCCCCTTAACGGGACAATCTCTCTAAAAAATGCAACCCCCTTAAATAAACCACATTACTCCCCCTTTTTGTTATGAGATAGGCAAAGGAGTATTCCCCAACCGGGTCACTATAGCAAAGAGAGCTATTTGCAAGATAAGTGCATAATCATATACAACAACTTTATGCAACTTAATTAATTGAGAGAGAATCATTGAGGGTGACTTAGTTGCTTTGAATGTAAGATATGTAACATCATAGTTCAAGCAAATGGTATTTGGCAAAGAGAACATCAAAGGGGTTCCAAAGGAATTCAAACCAATTTGCACCATTTTGCCATAATGAAACAAGATATAGCATTTAAATTTTTGAGCACACATAAGCAACCAAGTCAATCCTTAATGGTAAATCAAGACATGGATATAAAATCCTTATTGATTGAATGGATATAGAATCCTTATTGGTTGTTGTCTTGTTCAACCATTAAGAAAAGACCCAAAGCCAAATTGGATGAGACATCCTCATTTATTGCATGGACACAAGGTCCTTATTGAGTTTAGCTTTGTCAAGGTGCTTCCACATATATTTGCACACACAATTCATGCATAATACTTTAGTATGTCAGAAATCAAGTCACATGTCATGGAGATAAATTTTAGGTCATTCAAATGTACTTCCCAATCAATTCTCCTAGTCCAAAAATGCATGTTTGAACATAGAGGTGACATGGATTACAAACAAAGCAAGGCACACTTAATAAATAAAAAGCCATATAGGAATATATATATATATATATATATAAGCACAACCAAAAATACTCAAGCAATTAATAAAGAAGCATAAAGTTGATCAAGTTTTTGCTTATTTCAACATGCAAGGTTGCTCTCTTTGCTTGAGCTCCCCATTTGGGGTCAATCACCAAAACACATCAAGGCATATGACAAATCCCAATAGACCTACTAAGTGACTTGAACCTAGTTGAGTCTAAGGGCTTTGTAAATAAATCCGCTAGTTGATCTTTAGTACCCATATGCTCAAGTGCAATGCATTTGTTTTCAACTAGTTCTCTAATGAAATGATGCCTAATGTCTATATGCTTTGTCCTAGAGTGCTGAACCGGATTCTTTGAAATGTTAATTGCACTCATGTTATCATAATAAAGGGTTAGAATACCTTGATCAAAGCCATAATCCACAAGCATTTGTTTCATCCAAATGAGTTGTGTGCAAGCACTCCCGGCGGCTATGTATTCCGCTTCAGCTGTGTATAGAGAGATGGAATTTTGCTTCTAACAAATCCATGAAGAAGCAACCGCCTGATGTACTCTTCCTATCATCACAATTTCCTGCCCTATCGGCATCACTAAAGCCAACTAAGCTAGCATTAGTGTCAAAAGAGTACCATATCCCATAGTTGGATGTCCCATTCACATATCGAATGATTCTCTTCACAGAGGAGAGATGGGATTCCTCGGGATCCGCTTGGTACCTAGCACACACACCCACACTAAAGGCTATATCGGGCCTACTTGCGGTCAAGTAAAGCAAGCTACCAATTATGCCACGATAAAGACTTTGTTCCACACTCTTGCCACTAGCATCCTTGCTTAGTTTCAAGGTGGTACTCATGGGTGTGTCACAATGTTTGGCATTCTCAAGGCCAAACTTCTTCACTAGGTTCTTAGCATACTTAGCTTGGGATATGAAAATCCCATCATGCAATTGCTTGATTTGTAAACCTAGGAAGTAATTGAGCTCCCCAACAAGACTCATCTCAAACTCATGTGACATGACATCAATAAATTGTTGGACTTTGGATTTGTTGGTGGAGCCAAAAATAATATCATCAACATAAATGTGAGCTATGAAAAGCTCATCTTTGTTCCACTTGATGAATAAAGTTTTGACAACACTGCCCCTAGTGTAGTCATTGTCAACAAGAAATTGAGTGAGGCGCTCATACCAAGCCCTAGGTGCTTGTTTCAACCCATATAAAGCCTTCTTCAGGCGATAGACATGATTGGGGTGGTGTGGATCCACAAACCCCTTGGGTTGCTCAACAAACACTTCCTCATGCAAGAAACCATTGAGGAAGGCACTCTTAACATCCATTTGATGCAATTTGAACTTGTGCACACATGATATGGATAAAAGAAGCCGTATGGACTCAAGACGGGCAACCAGAGCAAAAGTCTCATCAAAGTCAATACCCTCAATTTGAGAGTATCCTTATGCTACAAGTCTAGCCTTATTGCGCACAATGTTGCCATTCTCATCCGACTTGTTCCTATATACCCATTTGGTGCCTATGACATTAGTATCCTTAGGTCTAGGAACAAGAGTCCAGACCTCATTTCTTTCAAATTGGTTTAGCTCTTCTTGCATGGCAAGAACCCAAAACTCATCATTCAAGGCTTCATCAACCTTTTTGGGTTCAATTTGAGAGGTGTAACAAGTATAGCTAATTTGATTAGCTATTTGACGCCTAGTCCTAACACCCTCATTTATATCTCCAAGAATGTCATTCTTTTTGTGGAGATGTCTAACCCAAGGAGCGGGTTCTTTAGTGTCCAATGATGGATCTCTATCAAGAGGTTGAATGACCTCTTCATCAAGACTTGACTTCTCATCAATTGAAGTCTCACAATTCTTCTCTAAGGAAGGATCATCAAGCACAATGACCTCCTCATCATGGTCTCTAGTCTTAGGCCTACAATCATCTATGACAACATTAGATGATTCCATGACACTCCGAGTTTTTAAATTGAAAACTCTATAGGCCTTACTATTAAGGGCATGGCCAATGAAAATCCCCTCATCACTCTTGGCATCAAACTTGCCAAGTTGATCTCGGTCATTTAGAATGTAGCATTTGCTCCCAAATGAGTGGAAGTAGCTAACATTTGGCTTCCTACCCTTCCATAATTCATAGGAGGTTTGCCTAGTACCGGGCCTTAGGAAGACTCTATTTCCTATGTAGCAAGCCGTATTGACGCCCTCGGCCCAAAGATTCCTAGGGACATTGTTGCTAAGCAACATCACACGGGCCATCTCTTGAAGGACCCTATTCTTTCTCTCAACAACCCCATTTTGTTGAGGAGTTCTAGGAGCTGAAAACTCATAGGAAATGCCTAAGCTATTGCAATAGCTTTCAAAACAGGCATTTTCAAATTCCCTCCCATGGTCACTCCTAATCCTATTAATGCTTTTAATGTGTGAGTTCTTTTCATTTTGAATTTTAGTGCAAAGCATTTTAAAATTTTCAAATGTTTCAGATTTTTCTCTAAGAAAATATGTCCATGTAAATCTAGAAAAATCATCAACATAAACAAAAATGTATCTCTTGCCACCGAGACTCTCGGTTTGCATGGGACCCATAAGGTCCATATGTAGAAGCTCTAATGGCTCCTTGGTGGCGAGATACTTGCCTTTCTTGTGCATACTTTTGGTTTGTTTTCCTTGTGGACAAGGTCCACAAACGCCATCGACTTTCTTCCCAAGCTTAGGGAGGCCACACACAACCTTAAACTTATCTAAGATCGTCAAATCTCGATAGTTCATGTGGCCAAGTCTTTGATGCCATAACTCAACTTCCTCACATTTGGACATATTGCAAGAGATAGCACTAGCTTCAAAACAGTAGCAATTGTCACTAGATCTCTTTCCTTTTAGCAAGGTTTGTCCATTTGGCATTAAAATAGAGCAATCATTTTTGTTAAACAAGACGGAGAGTCCATCATCATTAAGATGAGAAATGCTTATAAGATTGGCTTGCAAGCCATCAACAAGTAAAGCATTGGACAAGGAAGGTAAATCGGGAATGGAAATGGTTCCTTTCCCTGTGACTTTCTTTCTAGATCCATCACCAAAGGTGACAAATCCTCCATCCTCAAAGACAAGAGATTTAAAGAAACTCTTGTTCCCCGTCATATGCCTAGAACACCCACTATCCAAATACCAAGTGTTAGAGGCATTCGCCTTCAAGGCAATTTAAGCCACATAGCAAAAATAGTCATCCCTTCTAATCCACCTAGGTGAAATATTCTCATTCCTAGTGGTATTAGTCACATTGGTTCTGGATTTCCTAGGATCATGCAAATTGGCTCTAGATTTCCTAGAAACATGCATTTTGGCTCTAGCTCTATTTCTTTCAATCATGCTCTTGATTCTACACATTTCAATGTATTTGAAGCAATTTGGTATAATGTGACCATCAACACCACAAAAGTGACAAGTGGGAATAAAATAAGAAGTCATACCATGCCCTTGTGAATACAAAGGGGCTTTCCCACGCATTTGAGCTTGTCTTTGGTGTTGGATTGGTTCTCTCCTTCTTTGTTGTTGAGTTGGAATGAATTGCTTCCTTGGTTGACCTTGCATGAATTGCTTCTTGGCTTGATGGTATTTGGGTTGAGGGAAACTTGCTTGATGCACCCTTGTTGATTGAGCTTGAGCTTGTTTCCCTTGTGCTACCTTGACTTGAGAATCTTTAGAGCACTCTCCTAGTTCGATCTTCTTTCTAGGATGTTGTGGGGGTGGAGGCTCTTTGATGTCCAAGCTCTTTACAAACACAGTCTTGCTTGAGGATGAGGTCTCCTTGTCATCTTCATAGCCAAGACCCTTCTTATCACTTGGCCTCTTGCCAACTCCCAACATGTGATCGAGTTTCTTCGTACTTGAAGTCATCTTAGCAATGATCTCTCTTGCTTCTTCAAGCTCCTTTTCCATCAATTCCTCATTTCTTTTTGCTATCTTTACTTCTCTATTTAGGTGAGTGGCTTCGGTAGATAGCTTGAGATTCTCACCCTTTAGCCTTTGAATCTCTTTCTTCATCTTCAATCTTGAGCTTTGAAAATGCTCAATGAATCGTTCGAGATCCATTCCTCCTACATCCATATTTGTTGAATGGGATGAGGAGTCACCATCACTAGAGTCATTTTCACTTTGTTTCTCTTCCTCTTCATCATCTAATGATTCCTTACTCTTGAGAGAAGATACGAAGGCAATAAAGTTTGCCACATGGTCCTCATCAACCGAGGATTCTCCTTATTCTTCCAAGTCATCACCATCACTCCACGTGGCAGCCATAGCCTTTCCTTTCTTCTTGTTCTTTAAATTGCCACAATCCGTGAAGATGTGTCCGAAACCTCCACATTCGAAGCATTGAATCCCTTTTCTTGTGGGCTTGTCTTCACTTGACTCAAACTTTTTGAAAGGAGTCTTCTTCTTCATTTACTTTCCTTTGGATCCAAATCCCTTCTTCTCAAACTTGATAAACTTCTTAAACCTTTTGACCATGAGGGCCATTTCTTCATCCGAGTCTTCTTCCTACTTCTCAACCTTAGAGTTCTTCAAAGCAATACACTTTTGCTTCTTCTGAGGTGTAGGTGTGGGAGTCCATCTGGACTCATATGCTAGAAGTCTTCCAATAACTTCACTTGGCTTCATGTTCTTATGGTCACTATTCTCCTCAAGAGCCGTCACTTTTGACTCAAATCTTGCCGGAAGAGACCTCATAATTTTTTGCTTGATTCTCCTATCCGAGTAAGGATCACCAAGTTGATAGCTTTGATTGACTATGTCCATCAACTTCACTTGAAAGTCATTGAAGCACTCATCCTCCTCCATTCTAATTTGCTCGAATTATGTTTGGAGGACTTGAAGCTTGGAGTCCTTGACCACCTCGGTTCCTTCATGGGCCGTCTCTAGAATCTCCCATGCCTCTTTTGCAATTCTTGTTGTTTGGATCAATTTGTACTGATTGTCATCCATTGCACAAAGAATGGCATGCATAGCCTTGTTGTTCCACTTGGATGCTTCAAACTCTTGAGTTGACCATTCCGACTTTGGCTTGGGAACTACACTTTCGTTTGCAAGGGTCTTTTCTGGAGGAGTGTAGCCATCTTCAATTGCCATCCATGCTCGATCATTTATTTGGCAAATGTAAGACTCCATCTTGCCTTTCCAAGAGGCATAGTTTACTCCGGTGAGCAAAGGGGGTCTTGTGCTAGAGACTCCCTCATTACCACTTCTGTTTCCACTCATAGTGTTTGGGTATGAATGAGATGAATGTTAATGATGCAACAAACACAAACAAAATGCAAGACACACAAAGAGCAAGGATCACCTAAGTGTATCTAGGAACCCGCTCTGATACCAATTGAAAATACACAAAGTGTGTCTAATACAACCTAGAGGGGGGGGGGGTGAATAGGTTTTAGTTGATTTTTTACCAACTTTTCGACTTAATAAATTTTAATAGTCCTACCCCATATTAGCAATCAATCAATCCAATATAAATATGCGGAAAACAATAAAAAAACACAAGGATTGATTTACGTGAGAAACCCTACAACTGGGCAAAACTCACGGGTTATCCTTCTAGCCACATTCGGTCCTCAAATCCACTATTTGAATGAAAGTTTACAACCTAGGTTGACCTCAAGTCACACCTCCTTGGCCACTAACCCTTTCATTCCACCCAACGGGCCTTTAATTGTGATTCTAGACCATAAGCAAGTGCACTAATTCACTTAGTCACAAAGCTTAATAAACAATGAAGAGGTTAAACAACCTATGTGAATATGTAAAAATATTCTAACATGCAATTAATGCTAGGCAACACTAAATGCTTATCTAAGGATTTAAAGATGTCAATGAGTGTAAATCCTAGATATCAATATCTAAATGCAAATACATGAAGATTTAGCTGGAAGGGTAAAAGCGTCCTAAATGCTAGCTATCAATGAACATACAACCTCAACCGACAAACATAATCACAAACATACTCAAATCATGCTAAACCAAATGAACATGCAATTAATTAACAAATAATTGCTAACCCTAGGTAAACAAGAACATAAAGAAGAAAAAGAAGTTCTAAGACTTGTTTGATTACCTAGTCAAGAAGAGCATGAAGACCCATGAAGAATAGATGCAAGAATGAAGCTTAGATGCACATGGGTATGAGTTTGGTTGAGTAAAAAGGATTTCTTGGAGCTCTCTCTCTCTTAGATTTACTTTCTCTCACTTAGGGATATATTTTCAGAGCTCTAGATCTAAATGGTGGAGAAGAAGATGTATTTATAGAGACCAAAAAACGAGCTGGTGTGAAATACCTGAAATGCCCAGTTCGGGTGAAAAAGGTGACATGCAATGCGACATGAGCAAGTCGCCTTGGAAGTCGCTTAACACACTGTGAGAAAACACGTTGCCTTAGGCGACATGTGAGGCGACATCCCCAAGTCACCTATGAAGCCGCCTTACACACTGTTGAAAAAGCAAGATGTTAGAGGCGACATGTAAGGCGACATCCCCAAGTCGCCTATGAAGTTGCCTTACACACTGGAGAAAAAATACATGACTAAGGCGACATTGGAGGCGACATGCTCAAGTGGCCTTGCATGTCGCCTAACACACTGTGGGAAAAACCTAAGTCTAAGGCGACATGCACAAGTGGCCTTGCATGTCGCCTAACCTGCTGTGCAGCCCATCAACTCCAAAATGCAAGAAGTGTGTGTGTGTGCAACCATTCATGCATGTGAATACAAATGCATAGAATGTGAGTGTGTGCAACTAAAACCTCTTCAAAGAGAATTAAGCAAGTGATATACCTTTGAAGTGTTCTTAAGAGAGATGATGTCCTTGAAGCTTGATCACACCCAATGAAGCCTAATATACCCTTACAAAAATTAATCCACAGTGTGGTTTATCAACGAAATAAGCCAATCAAAATATGAGGAACTTACATCCATTCTCATCCACATCTGCTGACTGAATTCTGTTGCACTTGTAGCATTACTTCGAGCACCAGTCCCCAGCATAAACCTGACTTAATCAATACTTGGTAATGCAAGGAACCTGATAAATAAGAAGTATATAGAGAAACCGCGGGTGACTGGTACCATAGTACCTCGTCAAAGAACCTTGGGGCCTTTTGATAGCCTCGTAGAAATTTAGTCGAAAGTAATCTGGGTACTGGAGATCCTCATACTTTTTGTTCAAGGAATCTTGGTTCCTTGATGATGGTGAGCATACCGGTGGACACTCTCGCACTCTAGGTACCTCGCATTCCCATTCTAGGATCCTCGGCAATATGGCTAGTAGTCTGGCCAAACTAGAAACCTTGTCGAATGATTGAGTACCTAGCTTTCTTGTTTCATGGAACCTAGGTCTCCAGGTGAGTATTCAGGCGAAACTAGGCACCTCGCACCTCCGTTTGTAGGAGCTTTGGTGCCTTGGCGAACAAATTTGACCAATCTCGGTACCTCACCTTCCTACCGTAGGAATCTTGGTACCTTGGCAAAAATAATGGCGACTATATACTGGCAGCAAGATTCAGGTAGGCGATTAAGGCCACTTTAGCACCTGGTCTTTCTTAGCGGGGGGTGATACCCGGCCAAGGCCTTGATCTGGCTAGCAACTATGCTCTTACTATCCATATTCTTCCCGGCGGGGGGTGATACCCAGCCAAGGCAACAGGAAGGCCATATGGTCCTTTTTGGTCTTGAGGCGATCATACTTGGGTACCTCACATTCCTGTTTGGAGGAATCTTGGTACTCTGGAGAAAATAATGGTGAAATAATACTTGGCAGTAAGATCCAGGTATGCGACTAAGGCCACTTTAGCACCTGATCTTTCTTAGCGGGGGGTGGTACCCGGCCAAGGCAGCAGGAAGGTCGTTCGGTCCTTTCTGGTCTTGAGGCGATCATACTTGGGTACCTTGCATTCCTGTTTGCAGGAATCTTGGTACTATGGTGAAAACAATGGCGAAATAATACCGGCAGCAAGATCCAGGTAGGCGACTAAGGCCACTTTAGCACCTGGTCTTTCTTAGCGGGGGATAGTACCCGGCCAAGGCCTTGATCTGGCTGACAACTATGCTCTTACTATCTAGATCCTTTTTAGCGGGGGGTGGTGCCCGGCCAAGGTCTGATCCATCGGGTAACTATGCTCTTACGTACTGGATCCTTCCTAGCGGGGGGTGGTGCCCGGCCAGGGCAACAGGAGTGCCATGTGGCTTTTCATGGTCTCGGGGAGATCCTCCTAGATGGATTAATCCGATATATGGCATCATGAGTGATGTGCAGCTTTCCTTGATTCATGGCTAGCCTCCTAGAGGGATCTACCCGGTCCAGGGCATCATGATTGCTATGTAGCTTTCCCAGATTCATGGCGAGCCTCCTGGAGGGATCTACCAGGTCCAGGGCATCAGGATTGCTATGTAGCTTTTCTGGATTCATGGCGAGCCTCATGGAGGGATCTACCTGGTCTAGGGCATCAGGATTGCTATATAGCTTTCCTGGATTCATGACGGATCTCCTGGACGGATCTACCCGATCCAGGGCATCAAGATTGCTATGTAGCTTTCCTGGATTCATAGCGGATTCAATTGGCGACATAAAGCAGATAGATGTAGACAAATGTAGGCAAGGACAGATGGAGAACAAAATCTTCTTTATTGATGACCAAAGAAAAATGAATACAAGTACTCATGATTATTAACGTCTTTAACATTAGTTTCGGAGTAATCCTGGCCGATTTTCATTGCATGACTTATGGGTAGAACCTCTAGAGGTGATCAGCATTCCAAGTGTGGACTACTGGATGTCCATTCATGTCCGCCTGACAGGGTACCGGTTCTGCGGGGGCTGGTAGTGTAGCGACCGATATGTAGATTTGTTGGGAGGTCTGTTCTAACTTTTCTGAACTGGTACCGGCTTGAGCGCCTCCCTCTTCTGGGGCTTGGCAATTATCATATCATCATGGTCCATTTTGATTCGGAGTTGTTTGTCTATTTCAACCTGCTCTGAAGCTCTGTTGTAGGCTTCCTGGTAAGTCTCCGGGGGATGCTTGGCGAAGGATCTGAACAGCCTGCCTACATATAGGTTCCTTTTGAAATTGGCCAAGGTCTCTTTTTCCATGAAGACCCCCATCTGGATCACTTCCTTGTGGAATCTCCCTACATAAGCTCTGAGCATTTCACCCCGCTCATGGATCACGTATTGGAGGTGAATGGGATCTTTGAGGCTAGGTTTGATGCCCTGAAACTGAGCACAGAAGTCAGTAGTCAACCCGGTGAATGAATCAACGCTCATTGCTAGTAGCTTCATGAACAATATTTTGGCATAGTCAGTCAGCGTGGTAGGGAACATTCTACACATGGTGGCCCTGGTAGCATTCTGGACCTCCATCTGGTGAACAAAGCTTTCTAGATGGCTCAGGGATCCTCGGTCCCAGAAAATTTATCGGTTGGCATCTTGAATTTGGGAGATAGTTCTGCTTCCTTGATCCTCCTAGAGAAGGGAGCATTCATCTCTCCCAAAAGATCTTTCCGGTTTTCCTGGTGTTTACCCTTCTTCAGCTCCTAGATCTCCTTTGCCATTCTGGCGACCTGGTCCCGGATACGTTTGTTATCACCATTTTTTGATTCCACCTCAGAATCTCTGTTGTCAGGCCTCTCCGATGTCATAGAAGTTTCATCCTGCTTCTCTCCATGGGAAGGGTCTTCTCCGACGCTCCTGTTGCTACCTCCTACCACTGAACGAAGGCGCCTCCTGGTCACCTCCTATTGAGGCTGTCTAGAGGAAGCTCCTGGTTGGACTAGATGGCGGCGTTCTCTAGGCAGGAGATCGATAGTAGATCTAGCGCTTCGGGGTTGATAACCTGTAAGATTCCTTGGAAACGGGGGCACTGGTCCAAGTCTGTCATGGACCGATGGTACTGGGGGCATGGGCGCGAGTCTATCATAGACAGGTACGGGAGGTGGTGGTCCCAACCTGTCGAAGGGAGGTATCCTGGAACCTTGCTGGTAGGCATCTCCCCTGGGATCTGGTACTGCAGGCTGACTGGTATTTCCTTCGGAGACCATTCAGAGGTGAATGCTCTCTATAAAGGCCGCGACTTGTTGGTCTAGATTGGCAGGTCCAGATGCTAGGGTAGCAGGTACCTAGGGGGTAATCCGCTTGGTAGCTAACGGCTTCGAGGCGGGTTTGCGACCCTTTGCCCCCTTCTTCGGCTTCTAACCCTTTCGGGTTGAAGAGTTTGACTGATGTCCTGATTGGTCAGGATGATCCTAAGAGGATCGAAGCTTCATTTTGATGACAAGACAAGAAAACCAGGCACGCTGGCTTTCTTTTGAGGGTGTGGTGTTCCCCACAGACGGTGCTAGAAAGTGTTAACGGAAAAATTCACTCAGGATGAAAATCTCAGTTAACATCCTCGCCCACTACCGGTAGCAGTAGCGGGGTAGGTACCTTCGGTACTGGGGTCCCTTTCTATAATCAGAAGCAATAGATCTAGTGATAGAGAAAGAACACTAGGGACCGGGAAATGTAAAAGAACACTGTTTTATTTAATAAATCCCTATAACAGGATTGCAATAAGTATATGTACACTCGTCTCTCTATTTTAACTCTTTTACACAGGATGGAGAGGGAGAAAGCGTTCGTGTCGATAAGTGGATATTTTCCTCCAATGATTGTCAACGGACTCCCACTGGCTTCGGGGAATTTTTAGAGATAATTCTCCCGGAGTCTCTCTCGTTATGGTGATCCAGAATCCTTCCAGCCTCTCCTCCTTCGTCTTTCAATACCGTATATATAGTATTCTCCAAAATCCTCTTGAAATCCGGTCGTCATAATGAAGATCATTGAGAATCCTATTTTAGGCATTTGAAAGGCATTTGAGTGTAGCTGAAGGCGCTGGATTTGATCCCGTTAATCAATGGCGAATTAAAATTCTGATTAGGTTGACCATTGGGTCATTAATGGCGCTTTATTTTGGTGATGAAGTCAACTTTCCTTCTTCGTTGGAGCTTGGTGGTGATGGAGTGTGACGTTGGTACCTCATTCTGATGAGGTTGTTCTGCGTCCTGCTGGAAGGGTGCTTGTGTCTTCATGCTCCCTATCATATTGCCTGGAAGGTAGGGTACTTGCCTTGGAGGAGCTCTGGATAGGCATACTAAGTACCATATGAGAGTCGGGGTGACACCAAGACAAATATCGAGGTAGTACCAAGGTGTTGGTATTGAGGTAGGTATCTAGGTACGAGACGCCTTGATTGATGTCGAGGTCCTTGGGGGATGCAAATTATCATTGTACTGGTCTTGAGCCGGTATCAGGAGCTTCAGTAGGGCGAGGTACAAGCTTTCGGAGCCTATGTCCTATCTGGGTAGACGTATAGTCGAGGCTCCAACCTCGTCGGATATCGGTCCCATCTAGGTGGTGGTACCAATCTCGCTGGCTTCTTGGAGTATCTGGATGAGTCTTCCAGGGTAGGTTCCTATTGGAAAATACTCCCTTAGTCCCTTGCCAGAAAAACCTGTTAACAAAAAGGAATTAAAATGATTTATAAGTAGTAAAGTAATACCTATAGAATGAACAATAAGTCTAACATATAAACCTATTGAAGTAACAATAGGCTTTGGGTCTTAGGGTTCATGGGCTTGTCTCTTGGCGAGATAGAGCCCTTTGAGGCTTGAGCTAGTTTGACTTCGATAAGGAATTTGAACTTAAAATAGTTTGCATGATCACAAATATTTTAATACAATCACAACGTAATTATGTAAATATCATTCGTTGTAAATTGTGGAACAGTTTTATTGAAAAAACTGTGTAATGCGAATCCCACATCGGAAAAAGAAAAGGGATTAAAATGGTTTATAAGCAGTAAAGTAATGCATTTACAGTGAACAATAAGCCTCCTAACTGAATCTAACATATAAACCTATTGAAGTAATGATGGGCTTTGGGTCTTGAGGTATTGGGCTTGTCTTTTGACGAGCTAGCCCTTTAAGGCCTGGGTTAGTATGACTTTAATAAGGTTTTAACTTCTTTTTTTTATAACAAAAATGCACATTGGATCTATAAAAAGCACAACAAGAAATCCAGTTTCTGGATTACTATTTAGTTTCTTTTTTTCCATACATATTACTGTTATTGATATGAATGATGTAAGTACAATGAGCATGTATGCCTGTTGTGGGACTATTGTCAAATCTTTTTTTTATATAAATAAAAAAGACTTCTCTTACCTACCATAAATATTAAAAATCTCATAGTCGGAAAATGATCCATCAAGGGGCACTCGAACAAGGGGGGCCAAAGTTCTATCCATCCTCTTACTTTGTTGGACATTAGGTTCACCATCCTTTTTTTTTATTCACCTGTATTGAGTGTTATCACACATTCCAAATGATGTTTACCCGTATTGAGTGTTATTACATGTTTCAAATCATGTTTACTCATATCGAGTGTTATCACATTGTCCAAATGCAAATCGAATAACGGGATTGAGAAAAAACTTAATTTTTAAAAATAAATGATTGCTGTTTAAAATTGAAAGGCATTTATTGTTTTTATTTTATTTATGACATTGAAAACTTTCTAAATTTGAAAAGAAATGATTGATTTACTTAGGAACAGTTAATGAAGTTGAAATTTAATTTACCTTGGCTTAAATGATAACCTTCTCAACAAATTTACAGGCTAACAACAGGTACCGGTATTTAGTACACCGATATTCTATACCCTGGCCTTATATATATATATATATATATATATATATATATAAAGGGGCAGGATCCATGTCCCCATTTTTTTACCCAGGATTTGACACACTATTGTGTCCATTATATCCTAGGTGTTTGAATGGTCCAGATTTAATGATCATTAATTCACTTTCCTATTTTCAATTAATATTTGTATTTTTCTCTTACCTAAATTTTAATATTTCATTTCATTCTCTCTCCTCATTTAAATTTTCTCTTTCCTCTATTATCTTTTATTTTTCTTTTACATCTCAAGTCTTAACAAACAACAATTTTTTTTTCTTGACAAAAACATGTTTATTATTTTAATTTTTTTCTCTTTTCACTTTGATTTATTTTTATTTTTATTTTTATATATCTACAAGAGTTTCTATTTCTCATTTTATCTGTTTATCAATTTATAATGATATCTAAATTTCTAATAAAAATATTCCGTAATATTATATTAAAATTTAATTATAACGAAAATAAATCTAGATTTTTAAATGATAAATTTAATTGATAAAAATACTTAAATAAACTAAAATCAGTATTTCATTTAAATTTCTCTTATAATATAACTATTATTAAAATTTCACCTTTTTTTCTTTCTTCATATTTTTTAATATTTCACCCTTATCAAAATGTCAAAAATAAAAAATTGAATTGAAAATGTTGTATGCAATGATTTTGTTAATTAGTTTTTTTCTGGATTTTGTGACTACTGAACATGTTTTAGTACCAATTTGGTATTGCTGTATCTTTTAAAATAATCATTGTTAGCTGTTATAAAATTAATACTTCACTTAATTTTAAATTTTCATAAGCAATACCAAACTGACCCTAAACTTGTTAAGTATTCAAAAAAAGTTTGAAAAAAAATGAATCAACAAAATCATAGTATACAGCACTTTCAATTCAAATTTTTTTTTTGACATTTTGATAAGTGTGAAATATTAAAGAAATATGAAGAAAGAAGAAAGGGAAAAAATGATTTAAGATAATAAGGAAAGAAGTCACTCTAAGTAATGAGGGAGGAAAAAAAAGGAAAGATACAACATAAATGAGGAAAGATAATGAAATATAAAATTAAAATTTAGGAGAAAGAATAGAAAAATTAGGAAGTAAATAAAAACATTAATGGAAGAAAGAGAAAGAAGATTATGGAATATTAAATAAATCTAGACCATTCAAACATTTAGGATCTAATTGATACAAAAGTGTGTCAAATTATGTGTAAAAAAATGGGGTCATGGATCCTGCCCCTGTATGGAACAGTTAATGAAGTTGAAAAGTAATTTGCCTTGGATTAAATTATAACTTACTCATCAAATTTACAAGCTAACAAGGTACCGGTATTTAGTACACCGATATTCTATAGCCAGACCTTATATATATATATATATATATATACATACAATTTTTCTATTGTCAGTTCGTCCTGATATAAAATATATCAGAACTGAAGAATGTGAACAATTAGATTTACATACTGTGACTCAAAACGTATGCATTTATCAAAAATTTTTCATTGACCAGTATTAGAAAGTGGAAATAGAGTCAGAAAAAGGAAATGTAGTTAGTGGAGTGAGAGTCAGACAGAGGAGACGACAAACATTAGATTTCATCCAACGGTTATTTTTCACTTTAACGGATCTATTATTTCTTTTACTACGTGTCAGGTCGATGTGGCCGCTCAAAATTTGAAATGTTTTCTCCCTCTCTCTCTCTGGTTTTTTGAAATTGTTTTCTTGGACAACGTACCCTCTCATTTTTCTCATATGTGAGTTGTGATTAGACATTCAATTTGTCCGTTCATTCCTTTCTTTCTCTGAATAACAACAACTGATTCGTTTTCACCATCCAAATGGGTACCTGTTTGAGCAAGAAGAAAGATGCTACTCTCTCTGTTTCTTCTAAAACAGTTGCTGTAGATCCAGTCAAGCCTGATGATAATACCAAGAATGTGGCTCAAAAACAACAACCCAGAAAGAGTGAAGAAGAAGGGTTGGTGAAGAAGGAGATATTCGTGATAAAGCACAGAAAAAGCCATGAAAAGAAGGAAGCTTCTGTTGTTGAAGAAGAAATGGGCAACAATGTCACAAAAGAAGAGGTGGACGCCATTCTCATTCAGTGTGGAAGACTCAGCAGAAGCAATTCTTCTGGAACTGGAAAGAGTAGAAAGTACTCTGGTTCCAAGAGAAGTTACGATTTTGATCACAATGATGTGGACCGTGTTGATGATGATAGTGATTCCAAGAAGAAAGTAAGCGATGAAGATGATGAAAAGCAGCAGCACAGGCAGCGCCACCGCCAGTCTTCGCCTTCTTCTCAGGGAAGAAGAAGAAGAACACCCAGCAGAGAGCGAGAGCGAGAACAACAGAGGTCTGCAAGTAGAGAGAGCAGTGGTAGACGAGTAAGCAGATCGCCTGGTCGAAGATCAGAGACCAACAACACAGTCACTAACAATAATAGGCCTGGAAAGATGGTTTCGGTGCCTGCTAGTGTTACTTCCTTGGTGATGGACAAGAACAGCAACAGCAATGAGCCCTCCATGAATGCTAATGGCATCATCAATAGGGTTTCTGTGAAGAGAAATGCTGCATCGCCCCGTTCACAGTCCCCAGCAAGAGCCAATACTAATCTGATTGTCAAGAGCTCCAATGAAAATCAGCAACAGCCGTCTCTTAGCAGGAGCTCTTCTAGGAAAGCTGAACACTCTCCTTATAGAAGAAACCCTTTGGGCGAAATCGACCCCAACTCACTTGCATATCCTACCACCAATGCTAATAGAGGTCAAAACAGGAATAGAGAGACTGAAGGAGATGGTATTTTAGTCACCAATCAGGTACTTACCTTTAAATGATGACTAGATCCACAAGCACTTTTACAACTTTTAGCTGAAAGATGACTAGTTATTTGCATATTTGAACATAAACATGACATCAGTTACCTTCCACAGGAGAAATGTTTTCTTTTGCGATTTCTAGCTTAGAAATTCAATAATTTTCCCTTAATGAACCGCTATGTAGGGTGGAATACAGAAGCCAGAGATTGTTGCTCAAGGGAAAAATCACAAAACCAGCAACAGAGGAGGCACTATGAATAACAAGGTTGTTATCACAAACTGCTTAGAAAGAGAACACCAACGGACGACTGGCAACAGTGTTGTTACTTTGACAACAGCATCAGGAGCAGAGAACCACCAAAAGCCCCAAACCGTAACCAGAAGCAGGTCCTCTAGGCTGTCGAGAGACTTAGACATCAATCCTGTAACTTTAATGAATCCTTCACCATCGTATACTACACTATTGCTTGAAGACATCCACAACTTTCACCAGAAGAATAACAACACTCCTACTACTCCTTCCATATCACTCCCTGCTTGTGTCAGCAAGGCCTGCTCTATCGTTGACGCAGTTGCCGACCTTAACTCCTCCACTACAAGCTCCAATCTTGTGGTAGGGAAGAAGATGCCGGAGAGTAATTATAGAGACCCTTACGTAGAATCTGAGGTGCTTGGCAATGATGATCTAATGGAGCCAAGCTTTCACAAGTATGTGACTGTAAGGAGAGGTGGTGCAACATTACAAGGTGTAGACTTGGATGACCAGGAATCATCAGGCAGTAACAGCGTTGCGGGGGGAAGTCAACAGAATTGGAGCTTTTCTACCTCTTCATGGGAACCGAATTCTGCGGAGTCCACAGATCGCTGGACCTCAAGATCCAACACCAGAGATGAGAACCCGCTAGGTTTCCAGAGGTCTGAAACAGGCTGTGATGCCAGAAAGGGATTCAGCGGGACAACAAAGAGAGACAATGATTATGAGAAGGCCGGAATTGGGCGTGGCAGAATTGGTACGGGTAAGGGTCTCCACACGGTTCCAGTTGGAGTTGCTGCTTCAACATAACAGTAACATTTTGCCCCTCTTCATTGGTAGTTTTCAGTTGCAGATTGTAATGTGTTAAGGTTGCATACTTGCAACCATTTTACTTCTTGTCTTGTTTGAACATCTTTATTGAAGAAAATTTCTTCTATTAAGCACAATCTTTATTTATTTTACATTTTTTGACAGCAAGTACAATCTTTTACATTCCTTTGATTTTAAGGTTGAGCTTTCTAGTGTCTCAAAAGATCTACAAAATTGTTTCTATTTGAATTTTTTTTAATGTTGTTTAGCTGAACTTTTGAGATTGTCTCTATTTGAATTTTTTTAATGTTGTTTAGCTGAATTTTGAGATTGTCTATTTTAAATTGAATAGAAGTTAGTAAAGTTTAAACATCTACTAAGCAAAAGCTCGTGGGGAGGTATTTCTCCAAATAGACATTTAAAAAAAAAAAATCTACCAACCAACAATTACAATTTTTTTTTTCAAAAACTCTATTTTTAATAGAGCAACTCAAATAAAGGTTTTTCAAAAGTCCAACCAAATAAACTCTAAATGGTTACTCTTTTTACATATACTAACTCGCAATTGTTGAGAGCATATTGATTATTACCAATTTTTACATACAATAACACTATATAAAAGACTTTGATCTCAGAACTCCACAAATCTGTGACTGATTCAATTGATCAGTCAACTGGATAATAAAAAGGCTAGATCAACAAGATTCTGTATAAACTTCAACTTTATATGTTCCTACAAAAGTCTACACTGAGTCCATAAAGAAATCCACATTTGAATAGTATCTGCCCCTTTTCAACCTCCTCAGATCCACATATACTACTTTCAGGATATAAAATGCTATCAATTCCTAGGAAAATCCTCTCAAATGAAACAACTTATCTATGAATCCATCATCGTAAATTACAAGGCATCAAACGGTAATAGCATTGAGAAGAGATCACTACAACAGTTGAACCCTCAATTAGTCTTGAGAATATCCCCAATTGATCCAACCCACATTTCAGAGACCCGATAATTAACTCACAGCGAGCACCCATGCTCCAATGCTCTTCTTTTCTTCATGTTCCCCATTAACTTCTATATGTATTTTAATACACATACTTGGCAGATATACCCGGAGACATCCAACCAGTACATCCACCTTATTTCCATCTTCATAACATATTGAATATTCCCATATCCACCATATCAACTATAGGTGTCATCACTCAACTGTTTCTTGATAATTGACCATGTATATTGCAACCACGGTAACAACTGCCCCAAAGAGTTGCAAAGGTGAGAATGTCTCACCAAGATATAGAAACCTGTGTAACATATAAATTCCAATATTAAAATATCATCTATAATAAATTTGGATTATGCTAAATCAACTTAAATTTGTAACTTTAATACCCAGCCATCCATTAGCTATTTTTTAAGTTGATATAGCATAACCCAATACATTTATAGGAGTTATTTTCACTTTTTTTTTTTTTTAAGTTTATAGAATTGTTTCTTGAAAGAAAATAATTACAAACAGTTGAATCACAACTTCATTCCATGAATCTTGTTCAAAATGGATGACCTTACCCAAAGACTGAAGCGAACATCGGTGTCAGAAAGGTGAGTGAACTGAGCTTTGTCAAGCTACCTGAAATGCATCAGCAGACCATATAAAAATTGTGGAAGAGAGCTCAAAATTGAACTTAGGTCTTACACAATAACTATGACAATGGCACAGTGATCTTTGTTGCATAGCTGATTAAACAGGAGACAAGTGAAAATCTGAACTTCAGTGTAGAACATACCTTTTGTTGCACTATAGAAGTATACACCATAGCTGATAGCACTTCCAAATATGGAGGTATAAAGAAGTGCCAATACATCACTGGATGTAAACTCCTTAAGACTCCCAGTGAAGATTGGATCATGATTTAGGATGGAGATTGCCGCAAGAGGGAGACCACCAATCACCATGTGCTACATAACAAGGTGCATTCACATCGTTAGTCCCATGACTTATATACATTTTCTCATAATTCATAGCAACATTGTACAACTTTCTTAATACAAAAAGACCACAAAATTTTTGAATGTTTGACTTATGTTTATGTTATGTGTGGCTTACTACCTAATTACTGAGAGCTGCAGAACAGAGACTACCAAATCAATTTCTAATTTGGAAAGCACAAAAAACATACCCATCCGGTTGCCATGACAGGATCAGAGTATTTGGAAACCCAGCGAACCATCACTGTACCGACTGCCATGCTCTGAGCTGCAAGGAACATCCACCATTCCCCACTTCCCCATAATGAAAAATTACTCTCATCAAAACTAAACGCGGGTAACTGCAGAATCGAACTTATTATCATAAAAAAAAAAACAATTAATTGAAAAAAAGAAGAAGATTCATGTTGAATATTAATCCCAATCCCAAGAGACGAAGAGTATTTGAGATTTTAAATTGAGTAGGGGCAATTTCCTTAACTCTATCCCATTTGTAATACTAATAATACTGATACCCCCATTTTAATAGTCAATTGACAGGAATATCATATTCTCAAAAAGTAGGCCTTACTCATTAGTTAATCTCAACCCTTTCAACAAATATATTTTTCCTTCAGCCACCATCGTATCAATAAACAGAGCTACCACTCTCAAGGGGATCAAAATCTATACTAAAATTCAAGCTTTTATCCCTCTAATAGTCAACTTATGGACATAACATTAGATAGAAGTTAGAACTAAGAAACACATTAATGATACATGTAATGTAATAAATAATAATAATGATCCAGAGTCCGGTCCTGCAGGAAGAGAGAAATCAAAATAAAGGTAAAGGAAATATAGTAGTTTTGTCATGATGTGTCTCATGTACTGTAAGCTATGTCTAAACTCCAACTAAAAGTGACATACAAAATGGGCAAATAATTATATGTACATTAAAGTAGAATTAAACATTTAGGGGAGACTTTTTCTGTAATTGCAAAAGAGAGATCGAGATCTAAGTACTGAAACTGAAGGTAGTGAATCTAGTGATGGTAATACTGCAATACATAATATGAGTTATAATTATGTTGAATAGAAACATTGCAACTCCAACCATACAATATTTAACAAAAAGAAATCTAATATTCACCTCAAGAAGCAAAAGTCCTACGACTCCAAGTACAAGCCCTGCAGCTCCAACTAATCCAATGGACTCTTCAAATAACAAGGCTGCAAGCACAGCCACTGATAATGGTTGCGAGTCAATAATCACCTGAAGTGAAAGGAAACAATAGATCCACTTAAAATTTACTCAACAAAAATGGAAAATCTCTAGTTCCCATACTTAATTTTGATAAAGATTTGCAATGGAAGGAACCTAAGCAGTCTCCTTGATAGAATATAAAAAAAGTATTGATTCAGTTAACTACATTCTAGCAGCAGAAAGAAACAAAAAGTTCTTACACTGCCCAAACCTGCAGAAGTTCTCTGCAAACCCTGAGCAAGAAAACCCTGTTCCACCAACATCATAATAATCAATTAATTACATATATGTATACAATTGCAGGGTCCTTCTCTAGTAAGGTCTGGTCTTGATGTTTTTTTCGTTGGGATCTAAAGACATCAAATTACTCGGATTATCACATGCTTTAGGTCAGGACCAGAACTAGAGAATTATTATACAATTACATATATTAAATTAAAGAGTGAAGAGTAATCAAAAACCTGAAAACAGGAAGCATCAACAAGAGCGAAGAGAAGAATGGAGAGCCAGGCAGTGAAACCAGAAGGAAGCGTTCGACGTTGAGAGGCAGCGAAAGAAACCAAGAGCAATCCAGCAGGAACTAGACGAAATGCAGCCACGAAGAAAGTGCCTGCCTTTGGCAAGACCTCCTTCATCGCCACCATTGCTGTTCCCCAGAAGAAGAATGGCGATATCAACACCGCCCATTCCCACAACTCCATTTCTCCTTCTTCTTTTTCATCGTTTTCTTTCTCTGATTCAGGAGAGACCAAGCACTCAACGTCTGTGCCCGTCCCAACACAATCAAAGCTAGCTGATGACGATGACGATGACGACGATTCCAAGTCCATGTCAGTGTTTTTGCTACTTGTTGTACAGTTTGTGACGATAAACCTGTGCTTGGCTGATGAGCGTGAATATATAGAGGTATATGAAGGAGATAATGGAGGGAGAAGCACATGCTTTCTAAATTTAATATTTGGAAGAAGATGTGAAGAGGTGATGAAGGCAGAAGCAGAGGCAGAGTTCCACAACCCCATTTTTGGAAGACAGCTCTCCCTCCCTCTCTCCCTCTCTCCCTCACTCCCTCACTCACTAAGTAGAAGCAGTAGCCGGTGGGTATTCACTATTGACCACACGTAAAACCATAGATATCTCCTAAGGACTAGTAATATTAGATGACGACAGTTCCGGTTTCTGTTTTTTTATTTTTTTATTTTATATCATAACAACATTATTACATTAGTTGTGTAAAATTGTAATTTGAAAATATATTTTATTGGGTTATTTACCAGTGAAATAAAATAAAATAAATAAATGATAAATTAAAAATTTAATTAAAATAAATCTAAGAAATATAAATTAGCCTTGCACTTAACTTTTACCACAATTAAGTTGCCTACGTATCCTCTTAAGGGTTTAGAGGAATCAAAGGCCACGTAGTTCTCTTACCTTTTATTGCAGGTTGGACTTTGGAGATGGCGTGGAGAGTGGAGACTAATCATTACCTTGATCATTAGTTCGGCTTTCAGCAGGTTCGTCATCTTTAAAGAAATCGTACTGTTCCTCCTGATCGATTTCTTGTTGTCGATATTGTGCCTTCAGTCCAATCTTCGACACAAGCTTGCATCTGAAGTGATTTCGGACTTATAAGGGAACGTGTTGGGTCTAAAATATTCCCACCGGCGCTGACCTGTTGTTCCACTGTCACTGTAGAAACTAGTGTTGAAAGGATATTTTTGGCTATCATAGCCAAGATTGGAAAGTACCTTTCATACTCATTCCACCAGTGTATGATATCAAATTGTTTAACTTCAGTGTCTTCTATGAACTCAAAAGAGGTACTTAGATAAGATTCAAGCTCGGAATATGTGGTGGAGCTCGATGAAGAAGAACCTTGTAATTTTTTGGTTTTTTTGGATAAAAGATTATACCCTAAACTAATAAATCCAGAGGATAATGAGGAACGAGATACATTTTGAGTTTATGGAACATCTATGTTTAGTGATGGACCATAAACTCTGAGATATTCATCATATAAATCATACAATAATTTCTTAACCTTGGCACAACACATATCAACATCATAATGTATTTTTAAACCTTGTTCATAATAAGCAGATAGATAATCAGGCAAACTTTCTAGTCTACAACGTGGATCAAAACACATGGACAATCAAATAAATATTTGGAAACTCCTTATAATATTCTAACAATTTTTTCTTCATAGCAGTAACAGACTCATGTAATTGTAAGTCGGATTCACAACCGGAACCTGTCCGGTTCTCAGAACTGAAACCGTTTTTTATGGTTCGGTTCCGGTTTTCTAACTGCGGTTCTGGTTCGGTTCGCCAGTTCGAACCGAACCGGCGTCATGCCTAACTCATATTGTCCGTTCAAAATTGGTGTCCCAATTTGTATATAACCAATTAAATTGGGACATATATCTACATTTAATTATTTTTTTCATTTTGGACAGATGATTAGAGTCTTACCTCAATATTATTTTATTATAAAAAGTTGTACATATGTTGGCCCAGACTGTGTTCATTTGGACTCGGAAAGAAAAATATAATTGGATCCCAAATGTAGTTGGGACTTGCCATGATCAAATACTACATGCGATGTGTGGTCTAAATATCTACTATCATAATTAGGATGGTCTTTCACCACTTTGCAGTTTAATAGTAGCAAATATTCAGATATGAAATGAAGTGTTCCTATATAGAATGTTAGGATTCCTAATCTAATTTGGAATATTAGCCCCCGTCCTGCAGAAGTTTTTCAGCATGTTTTTGTTTTTGTTTTCCAAAAATGATTTCGAATTCACGTTAGTTAACTGTTTTTCATTTTAAAAAAATAAAATAAAATAAAAAACAAAATTAGTGTTAATAGTGAAATATTTGAAAAACACAAAATGTTTTTTTTTTGTTTTTCAAAAAAAGTCAACAATTTTTTTCTTTTTTTCCATGTTGAACGAGGTCCCATCTTCATCTTCTTCATTCTTCCATCTTCTCTCAACTTCATCTCCTTCTTTCTTCTTTTTACTTTCCGGTTCTCATATTCTCTCATCTTCGTCTGCTTCTTTCTTCTTTCTCCTTCTTTCTTATTTCTACATTCTTCTTTTTTCTCGTCTTCTACCCTATATTTCTTTATATGCTTCTTCTTTCTTCCGTCTACCTCTTCCTGCTTTTTCTCTCTCTTTTTTCTTTGCTTTGGAGGAGCAAATCCATCGATCTGCCCTCTATTTCTTTTTCAAGTTTTTGTTTTTAAATTTTTTTCCCTTTTTAAAGATTTTATATTTAGTAACAATCTCCATTATTTGTGATGTGTTTTTTCAGAAATAATTTATGGTGTTTGAGTGTTATTGTGTTTGGTTTGTTGGGTTTGTTTTTAATGAATGTGTTTGATTTTGATTTTGATTTTGATTTTCTGGGTTTGTTTTTGATGAATGGATAATGATGTTTGATTTTCTGGATTTGTGTTGATTTTATGAGTTTGATTTTTAGGTTGCTGATAATTGTGGTTAATATTTTGATTTTCTGGGTTGTTGGAAATTAGAATATCCCATCAAATCTAGAAAATAACATATTTCTTCAAATCTGGAAAATTTTCAACTTATTAAGAAAAAATATTAGAAAAATTATAATTTTTGATATTTTTTAGTTAAACAACCAGACATGTTTTTTACGTTTTCATTTTCATAATACAACTTTCAGTAAATGCTACCAGATTCGGATTTTGAAACTGAAACCAAAAACACTGTTTTCATTTTCATTTGTCTTTTCAAAAAACAGTCAACGAAAAACGCTTACAGGACAGACCCTTAGTCATTTAAGTAGTTGTTTTCCTATTATAAATTGTTTTCCATTTTTATTATAGGTTTAGGTTTTCCTCACATAGATTAGCTTGTTTTCCTTACATAACTATACTTATTCTCTTCCTATACAAGGGCTACCATTCATTATAACAAGGGAAGTAAAAGTTCTATAATTTCCTCGCTTTGAAATCTTTTATTTTCTGCTGTTCTTTTCTTCTTTATTGATTTCGTTGCTGCAGGTAGACAAAGGACAACATCAAGCCGAATGTGGACTGCAACATACGAACGACTTTTCCAATTTTTTCTAGTGATAACGCATCAAATTGGGTGTTTAGTTGTGAACATTATCAAAAAGTTACTACACTAACAGAAGCAGATATGTTGTCTTAAGCCACTACACTTTTAAATGGAGATGTTGTACCTTGGTTTCAATGGGTAGACCATTTCATGGGATAGATGACTTGGGCACAATTTCAATGGGCTAAACAAACATGGTTTGGATCGTTGGAAGAAGCTGATGCTGCTGGAAGTCTTTCTAAATTAAATTATGACAAACTGAGGCCGTGAGGGATTATCAATTACAATTTGAAAGGTTAGCAAATAGAATTATAGATTTACCAGAATCTTTCCTAATTAGTTTTTTTTCTCTCTAGGTTGCGTGATGATATATAAAAGCAGGAGTCCAATTGTTTAAACCATCTACTCTTTTATAAGCTTCTGAGCAAGCTAGGTTCCAAGAAGATTTCATCTTTGTGACAATTCATAAAAGCGGGTCTCGACCAACTTTTAACAGATCCACTCTTGCTCTGCCCGGTACTTCTCAAACAACATCATCACTTAGAGCAAATACATCATCAACATCGTCTTTATTATGTCAACCTCCTCTTGGATTACCACCTTTTAAACGCCTTTCAACAGTTGAACAAGCAGAAAGACGTGCCAAAGGCTTGTGTTTCAATTGAAACGAAAATTTTTAACCTAGACACCACTATGAAAAATTTAAATTATTACAACTAGATGCTGGTGGTACAGATGATGCAGACATTGGAGATGAAGTATATTTTTCTGGTTATATATTTTTTGTGTGTGGTTCATATAGGACCCTTATGAGAGGTTGGTTGAAGTTCATGAGTTTGATTATGCAAAGAATGCAAAAGCATCCGATGTGACAATACTAATCAATTTCAACTCCTACATCCCTCATGGTCCAACTAAAAGTCCAGTGCATTTTGGATTTCGACATTTAGGGGCAATAAATCCATGGTCAATTCTAGAATGGCTCAATGGGGTGAATGTTTGGTTTATGATTTGTGTTGACATAATTCCATATCAAAACGAGATTGAAAAGTTGTCTAGGTTGATATGATTCAAGCTTCAAAGAATGACAACTTGTCAAGCAAAGAGAAGCCTTCAAAGAGGATCAAGCTTTATTGTACATCAAAGTTAATTTAGACATCTTTCCTCTTGCAAGGCTATTTAGGCTTACACATACATTGCACTCATATGTGTCCCTGCATCATTATGCTAAATTTGTATAACACATTCACACACATAACATTGTATGCACATGCATTAGATTTATATTGACGAACTTTGTAAAATTGCATGGTCTAGGATTATATCTAGGAAATTACATAATTGTGTGTTCATGTGTTTGTTTGTTTGTGTTTTTGTGATATCGGACTTGAATATGCTCTTATATTGTGTATTATTGAGTTTCGGTCATTCAGTTACTCATTCATTAGTTTTCGAGTTCCGAGTAGGAAGTTACGAAACTTTCTGTGTCTTTATTGTACATGGTTTTCGTCTTGATATATAGAGTTGATTTCCATAATTTTTGTGATAGTTTTATTGACTTCCATGTTCGTGAGAGAGTCCCGGTTTGTAATCCAAAAAGGGATTTAAAACTTGGAGTTCGGAGACAGGAGAACAGTCGAAGAATGCGAGAGGGACGCAAGGGAAGGAGTGAATGGCCAAAGGCCATTTGCACCCATTCCTGTGGAGGCGCCTGTGTTAGGATTATGCTCAATAGCTAGAGTATAATAATGTATTTGACAATCTTTTCATATTAATAAAGTGATTTCTAGTTTAACAAATCTTATAGCATTTATAGTTTAATTATTATAATTGTCAAAAGTAAATAATCATAAGGTCAAAAGACTATGAGAAATGTCGAATTGTTTGTACATTTGAATATGTATGAGGTCGACACAATTCTTTAGTTATTCTTGAACAATATTCACAACTTAAGATAAAGCTTGGGCAGTCTTTACCTTGTTAAAGTTGTAAATTCTTTTGCTAGCATTTGAGTGCGATCAAATGTGTTATGATGAGTCTAAAACCATCAAAGTGTAGTGTCTTTGGACAAAAGAATCTAGTGCACTAGGTGCATTGAATAGGATCACAGTGAAATACTTTATCCATAACCGTCAGTGAATAAAAGTTTTCACTTGAGGACAATCGGCGAGTCTATCTTAATCCTGAGATAAATGATGGACTTATGGTTACACGTGTTATCATTTGAGCTGTCAATAATGAGTACTATTATATAGCATAGTTTATCCTCGATGGTTTGGTGGTATTCATTTGTTAATTGTTAGAGGACTTCATTTATATATGTGGACATCATGGCTCCATTTATTAAATGTGAGTAGAATATCATCATATGGATATTCTGAGGTATTGGATATTAAATCTTAACGTTAAGTATTCGATAGTGTCTATTGAAACATGGTTTCTGGAAAAGTCAAAATATCTAAGTTCAAAATATGGTCATATGAGTAAATATGGTAACTGGGAGAGCTATAGGCGGTCTATGAGGTCTATGAGCTCTTGGCGATTACTGATATTTTTCACGAGGATACACTATCTCCAATAAGATTGTCTAGGGTATGAATGAGAAACACTAACTTATTCTATCTTTATTTAAGAGTTCAATTTTAGCTCTTTAGTGAAATGAGCTAAAATTAATAGATCGAACCTAAGTGAATCATTTGTTGATTGTGATTAGGTTATGTCTATTGAAGCTTAAATTTAGATAGCCTGCCAAGATCCCCAATCAACACGAACTTGAATAGATCACTTGATATATTCTACCGGATCAATTTCTGGGTCTATCTAGAATTTTTTTTGGATTTCAGAATCCAAAAGATTTTGAAAATACAGATAAAGCGTGTGTCTAATACAACCTAGAGGGGGGAAGGGGGTGAATGGGTTGTTAATCAATTATTACCAATTTTTTGATTAGTCAATATTAATAACAATTAACCCAATAAAACAAAATGCAAAATCAAGTAAATTGCGGAAATATAAAGTGTTAACAGTCATTTTTGGCAGGGGTCCAAAGAAGAATTTTCCATCCGGCAGGTACCTGGTAGGACCTAGATCGGGACTGATACCTAGATACCGGGGATGCTGTACACCATGAACCAGAAAGAAGTCAGTACCACGTCTCACAGTCTACTAGGAACCAAGCAAGGCTATACCATGATACCTCCTACCTGGTTCCTAGGTACCACGATACCTCTTACCTGGTACCTAGGTACCGCGACATCTACCCGGTACCCAAGTACCGCAATATCAGTCCAGGATCTAACCAGAATGTGTATCCTACCCGCCAAGTAAGAAGAATGGAACCAAGAAGAGGTACCGGCATGCTAGAACAAGCACCACGCCAGCGAGCACTCCGGTACACCAGTGTACCATACCACTGGGATATAGAGTCAGAATTCTCCTTCAAGCAATGTAAAAGGGAAAGTTGACCTCTCTGGTAAATTAATGGAGATAATCAACTCCATTAATGGCCATTCACAATTCCATTAAGGAGGGAATCAGTCAACCCCATTAATGGCCATTCGCAATGCCATTAATGAGGGAGTCAACTTCATTAATGAAGATAATCAGACTGTATTAATGAGAAGATATTCAACTCCATCAATGAGAAGATATTCAACCCCATCAATGAGAAGATATTCAACTCCATTAATGAGAAGATATTCAACTCATTAATGTCGATAAACCAATGGAGTGGGACAACAAGGATGAACAGATATAAATATAACAAGTCACTCTCCAAGAAAAGGTGGATTCCTCAATATTTCTCCAGTCGGACATTTCTCCAACAGGAGGTTCGAAGAATAGACATAGTCCAACAACCCTCCAGTATCTCCATATCTCCAACAGCTCTCCAACATCTCCATGTCTCCGATCCTAGATTTCGCCCACTTCTCCACTAGGAATATGAGTTCGCCATCGCCTGGAGTAAAAAAGGGACCCTATCCGAATTCCCTTTACACCACCATTGTATCGACTGCTATGTATGTCAGTTTTCGCCATGAATGTACCGGTACCAAATGGTACCCCTCTAACTGTGACCTACTAGGACTCAGTTTGTATTAATGTAAGCTCTCCGGAGCACCTCTCGAGATATATAAATATAAAAAAGGGTCTTTCTCCCTTCCAATGGATACTGCCTGGGGGTTTTTCAGCATGTGATCAATCGTGATGCTTTTTCCCCCTAGGTCAGTCCACCACTACTAAAAGAGCTGTCATTCTCCCATCTATCTCTTTTTTATGAATGCATGTATGCGTGCTAGGCACCGACTATGCTGGTCCTAGCTCTCATATACCTCTCATGGCTCATTATCTAGGTCGGGGGAATATTGAAGGCACCTAGAGAGGTGACTAGGTACCGGGATCAGATACCAAGACCGGGTACCAACCTACTGCACCAGATGAGAGGGATGACTGTTCTCCTACCATGGCATCTATCTAGCTTTCACCTTACCAGAATAACGGTACAAAGTACCTACCCATCCGCTACGACCTCCGGGGTAGCGGGTCGAGGGTGTTAATTGAGATTTCTCTCCTCGAGTGATTTTTCTGTTAACATAAAGAACACTTGATTTTAACGTGGAAACCCTTCGACAAGGGAAAAACCAAGGGCTATCCTTCTAGCCACGCACGATCACCGAAATCTACTATATGAATAAAAGGTTACACACTCAAGTGATACTCAGACTCTCACTCTCGACAACCTCAGGCTATGGACACTACCACTCACCACTCTTGGTTCAATCCCTAGTGATATCCCCTGATCCACTACTCTTGGCGTGGGAACCTCTTGGCGTGGGCACCTCTTACTCTACCCCATGGGCCTTTTACAGTGGCTCTTGATCAATGCTTGCCAACCCACCCCGTGTTGCAATACTTTACTTACTTGTGCAACTTCACCTCGAAGCCAGAAGACTCTGACTCTATGAAGAGTATATGGTCTAAGTGTGTATATGACACTATGCTCAAATGCAATAATGTGCAAGACCAAACACAAAATATAACAATGCAATTAAACAACCTAGTTATCAAACAATGCCTACATGCCTATAATTAAGGACTCAATTAGATGCAAAGGGATTCTATCAACCTAATTGTCAAATAAGTCCAACCAACACAAGTTGCCACAATATATAACAAGGGCAATAAAATGCAATCAACAAACGCAATCAATGAGACATAAATATCAAGGTCTAGATGCAGGGCATAAAGACTTAGCTAGAAGGGCAAAATGGTCCTAAATTCTAGCTATCAATAAACAAACCCAATCATGCTATAAATACTCATAAATATATGCAATAAGTAGAGTCAATGTATTTAAACAAGCTATAAATACCTAATCTAGAGCAAGTAGAACAATAAATGATATTCAATGAAGTTCTAACTTACCTAGTCATGAAACCATGAAGACCCATGCTTAAATGATGTTGAATGATGTAAGATGGAGATGGGTTTTGGGTTTGGAGAGTTAAAGAACAAAGCTTGAAGCTTTCTCTCTCTAGGGGAGCTCTTTCTCTCACTATATTCTGGTTTTTGAGCTCTTAGGACGAAGTGAGGAAGAAAGGAACATATATATAAAAGCTCTAAATGAAACTACGTCGTTTTGGCAAATTAGGCACAAAACAGGCTCAGTGCATAAGTAAATGCATGGGTAAGGGACCCTTGCAGTTGCATTAACCCGAAGCACTCATCATCAGTGCACGGGTAACTGCACGGGTAAGGACCAGTGCATAACCCATGCAACATAGAGGCCCGAGATACAAGGGGCTAAAAACATGACCAAATGACATCCAAACCTTTCGAATAATATAACGTTGGAAAGGTATGGAAATCTACTTTCAACTCAAATTTACAAAACAAGGTTTCGATGTCTATAGAAAAAGTTATGGTTATTTGAGTGACCAAAGGTCAAAAACGAACAGCAATAGAGTTGTCCAGTTTTGGTGGTCACTTTGGATATTTCAAAACCAATCCAAACGGTCATAAATATTACGAATAATATACCGTTGGAAAGGTATGGGTGTCTATTTTGTACAGAAATTTCAAAACTCATTTTGAAGCTTTGTATAAAACGTTATGGCCACAAGATCATACAAAGGTTAGTTTTGAAAAACATTTAAATCATTGAAATCCACTCTTTTGAAACTAGACACTTTACTCCAAACAACCGAACCAAAACAAGAGAAGAATGAGACCTTCTCAAATGGGCACTCAAAGCGCTAAGACAAGCACACTATTATGCAAGCACAGACAACACAAGCACACACACAAAGCCACACTTAAATCTAGAAATGATGCGAGTGTGATTGTGAAAAGGATGCACACATGTAAAAATAAAGAACACAAATGCAAGATGAAAAAAGCATGCATGAAGTGTGTGTGTGCACCTAAACTCTTCTAGAGACAAAGTCAAGTGAATATACCTTTTGCTCTTAAAGTTATGGAGATGCTTGGAAGCTTGCCAATGAGGACCTAAGCTACCCATTACACAATCATTCCCAATGTGGTGTGGTCTGTCATGAAATAAGCCAATCATAAAATAGAGGTCCTTACAGTCTTTAAATACCTTTGTAAGCAATAACGATTTCTCCTCTTAAAGGCTTCACTTTGCTTGAAGAGTTGTCCAACTTCCGTAGAGCTTGATAAATCGTGAATCCTAGACAACTAAACAATACAAAGGAAATGTTGTTTTGATATAGAATAATGCTAACACAACTCAAAATCCTAACAATCTCCCCCTTTGGCAAATTATATGTTAAAAAACCTATACAAGATACTAAAACATACAACATGAAGATTGGTCACAAAACTCACCCTCACATTACAATGAGTTAATACATCTAGACTAATCTTCAACAAGTCTTGAACTTCTTCATGTGAACTTCTCTTGACATTACCATATTACCTAAAATAAACTTGAAGCACAAGAATATACAAGAGAATATATGGCAATATACTTGACTAGAATATGGCATTTAAGTTTCAACATGGAATATGACAATTAAGTTCAAAATGGATACATGTATGCTCCCCATAAATACATGCATATCTATCAAAGATATCTCATCCAAGATATTACATACCATATGAAGTTCAATACTTGACAAATACACAAAAAAGATATGCTAACACAATATCATATTTCTCCCCATTTTGGACACAAAATGAGGCCAAATGGAAAAGAGAAAAAGATACCTTGAGATCACATAAGCTTTGCTAGCCACTTGTGTTACCAAAGAAAGTTGAACGATTTGTTGATCTCACATAATGTTTAGAGATGGATGCCTTACTTGAAAAATTGGTTTCTTTCAAGCCCTTGACTCTTACATCTAGCTCCACTATCTTCTCCCTTAATTCTAGTTTGCTCTTCCATGTTAACCTAGCAAAGGTTATTCTAATCTATACACCACAACAAACTCATCAAGGTATAACAAATCACAAATTCATAAATTTTACTCTTAGGCACATAGGTCATTTCTACCAAGTTCAACAATTGCATTAACAATCATATCAACCCCAAATATGAAGTAATTGGTATCAACAACAATCATATAAACCTTAAACAAGAAGAGATTTGATTACAACCACAACTACTATCACCCTAAGCAAGGAGGAATTTTTTGCAACTACAATCAATTGAATTGATTTAAACCACAATTACTATCACTCTAAGCAAGGAGGAATTTTTTTTGCAACTACAATCAATTGGATTGATTAAGACCACAATTACTATCGACCTCAAACAAAGAGGAACTCATTGCAACTACAATCAATTGAATTAATTACTATTGTTAACGGAAAAATTCACTCGGGATGAAAATCTCGGTTAACACCCTCACCCACTACTGGTAGCAGCAGTGGGGTAGGTACCTTCGGTACCGGGGTCCCTCTTTTTTGTATGATCGAGATCGATAGATCCAAAGAATGGAGAAAGAACACAAAGGGACCGGTAGATAAAAAATGAACACTCTTTTATTCAGTCAATTACTACGGTAGAATTACAATATGTATACATGCATATTTCTCTATATTTTCACTCTTTCACATAAGATGGAGGTGGAGAAAATGTTCGTGTCGATAAGTGGATATTTTTCCTCCAGTGATTGTCAATGGACTCTTACTGGCTTCCGGGAATCTCCCGGGCTCTCTCTCTCATTCTGGCGATCAAGAATACTCGAAGAAGTCTCTCCCTTTGCTTTACCCTTCAATGCCGTCTATATCGTACTCTCCAGAATCTCCCCAAAATCCGGTTCCCTTAATGAAGGTTATAGAGAGTCTTATTTTAAGCGTTGAAAGGCATTTAGGTGGAGCTGAAGGCGCGGGCTTAGATCCCGTTAATCAATGGTGAGTTCAAATTCTGATTCGGTCGACCATTGGGTCATTAATGGCATTTTATTTTGGCGATGGAGTCAACTTTCCTTCTTCATGGAGCTTGATGGCGATGGAGTCAACTTTCATTCTTCATGGAGCTTGATGGCGATAGAGTGGACTTTCCTTTTTCATTGAGCTTAGAGGGAAATTCTGACTTTGAGTTCTGACGGAGGGTAATGCATGGTACCTCATTTTGATGAGCTTGTTCCGTCTCCTACTGGAATGGTGCTTGTGTCTTCGTGTACCCTATTGTATTGCCTGGGAGGGTAGGATACTTGCCTTGAAAGAGCTCTGGATAGGCATAATAAGTACCAGGCGGGAGTCAGGGTGGCACCAAGGCAGACATCGAGGTGATATCGAGGTAGGTATCGAGGTACCTGGTACCGTGGTACCTTGATCAACGTCGAGATGCTTGCGGGGTTCTGGGCATGCAAGCTATCATCGTACTAGGTCTTGAACTGGTATCAAGAGCTTCAGTAGGGCAAGATACATGCTTTTGGAGCTGATATCCTATCTAGATAGATGGATAGTCGAGGTTCCAACCTCGTCGGATATCGACTCCATCTTGGTGAAGGTACCGATCTCGTAGGTCTCTTGGAGTATCTGGATGAATCTTCCTGGATAGATCTCTGTTTGGAAAATTCTCCTTTGGTCCCTTGCCAAAAAAACCTGTTAACAGCTATCACAATTACTATCGACCCCAAAACAAAGAGGAACTAATTGCAACTATACTCATATCAACATCAAGAATGAAGGAATTGATTGCAATCTCAACTACTATACAACCACAAACAAGGAGAAGTTGATTGCAAACACAATCATACAATTATTACAAAAAGTTTCATGCATTATTTGTGATCAAAAATACAAAGGCATATGGTAATACAAAGAATCATCATGCAAATCAAGAAATATGAAATAGCATCTACAAGATTCATTATATCAACCAAAGAATATGCCAAAAAATATCAACTTGAATTGTGTGAACATATCATAAAAGAGAACAAATTCTAGCATACTATGCTCCCCCTTGATAAGTGCTCTATCTAAGATTAAGATAAGATAATGTTCAGAATGAAATCCACACAATCACACATTCAAGTAATTTTAAGGAAATCCAACAAAATAAGCTTCATAAACTATGAGAGATACACCGAGATTTTCAATCTCTCTCATAATTATTCTAAAATTGCTAGAATATCAAATTTTATAAGAAAAAGTGTGTGTGTGAATTTTGCTTCAAGCATATGTAAAGAAGTAATTTGTTAATCAACATGCAAACCATATCAACATCTATTGATCTTAAACTTTTCCATAAAAGGTCAAACTGATTATCATCGGGAATTTTTCGCTTTTAAGAGAATAGATTTTAATATATGAGCATGTGTGTGCATGTGGCTCGTTATCCCATTTCTATTTGACAACCCGAGCAATTCTTGATTTTCAATTATACTCCTTTAAACCCTTTTTTTTATTTAGGCTTTGAATCAAAGATTTTTGTTTATTAATTCTTTTCAACACTTCTTTGATTATTCTAACAAAAACATAAACACTTCATGACGGCTTTCACTCATCACAATGGTGTAGCCCTTTCCTACATTGGGCGGTTGCACAACCAAGGTGTGTAGCCCTTTTCATAAAGGCGCTCGTTGATTTCTATGTAGTTGCCGAAGCAAAATGGATATTAACCATAAGTCATCTTTAATGTACTAGTCATAGGAATTCAAGGTGTATCCACAATTTATATATATTCAAACTCAACTTACTTAACTAAACATACAAGAGAAGCAAAGTGTGCACTTTTGAAAACCAATTTTTAAGGCTTAAAAGCGCATGATCTAAAAGCAGTACAAATAGACTTACTTAAGATCATTATTGCTTATGAGAGTAGCTTTCAAAGAATATGAAGCTCATATTTTTTAAAAACATGCCACTCATCATTAAAACAAGCATTTCAAGTATCATGAATAAGATCATTGTGAACACATCACTAAAAGATCTTTAGAGAGCAAATGTCAATGAGAACCATATGAATGCTATACTAGTTCTCTAATATGACATGCTCCATGAAGTAATGCAAACATAGAGTCGAAAGATAAAAAGCTAGAAAGCAACCATTAGGATATAGAAATATCTTAGCAAGCTTTTTCATCAAATGCAAAGCCTTCGCTCTTTTTAAGAGCTCTCTTGGCTAGTTTGTCCTCATAAAAACATGTTGTTGATGTGTCATCCCAAGAGAATAAAGACTTAACATTTCAACTCAACACATATAAAAGTGACTTTCTCAGAAGTCTTAACACAATTCATTACCATATAGATTTCAATAATTGATCGAGCCAAAATTGTTATATATTTTGGCCTTCATTCACTATCCCTTGTCTTGTTTCCGTGTCTTATGGGGATCTTTTATCACAATTGCAGGCATTAGGTGAAAATCAAGAAGCAAAATCTGTTAGGTTTTAGATTTATGTTGGCTTGATTTCATAACAAAGCTCTCTTTCTTTGTAATGTCTAGTTGCTTAGGTGGTTCAAAGAAGAAAAGCAACTTCTCATGGAAAGCTCATCTTCAAGAGGAAATGTGCTTACTTGGATGTTAAGGTATCGAGATTCTTCTTCCTCTTGCAAGGCATTAGCGCACACACACACAATGCATATATTTGTGTACCAGCATCATTGTGCTAAATATGTATAACACATTCACACACATATTGGTGTAGGTACATGAATTAGATTTAATTTGACAATTTTGTAAAATTGCGTGTTGTAGGACTATTTCTAGGAAATGGCATACTTGTGTGTTCTTGTGTTTATTTGTTTGTGTTTTTATGTTATTGAACTTGAATTTAAGCTTATATAATTTCTTAATGAGTTTTGGTTGTTTCAGTTACTCATTTATTATGTTTCGAGTTCAAGATAGGAAGTTAAGAAACTTTTCGTGTTTTTATCATACATGGTTTTCGTCCTTTATTTTCAAGTTGAATTCCATATTTTTTGTGAAAGTTGTCTTGATGTCTTTTGTGTATAAGGGAGTCTCAGTTTGTAATCCTAAAATGGATTCGAATTCAAAGTTCAGAGGCCAGAGAACGGTCTAAGAAAGTGGAGGTGCACGAGGGGAGTTGAAGAAGGCAAACGAGGAGCCATGCAACTCTCCCCATGGAGGCGCGTGGCATGGACATGAAGGACTGGCTTCTACCCCTGCGGAGGCCAGTGCACCTTCACGGGAAGCAGATGTAGCTGGTCTCTATTAGATGGCTGTTTTCCCTCTCTTCTCCCTCCTTTAAATATTACTTTCCCTCTCATTTTCAAAAATAGGTGTTGGTGTGAAAAACTTATGTGCAGAAATTTTCTCTCAAAATTTTATCACCTTCCCAACACCATAACTCTCTTAAATCAACTCCGATTTTAGATTTTCAAAACCCGAAATTGTTGGTATTGAAGAGTGGAAAAAGTCCCAAGCATTTTCAGAGTCAAACAATGCTCATATTATCCGTGATGGTCTGATTTCAGTTTGTGAGTCATTGTTTATAAGTGAATCAATTCTTTTTCAATTTTCTTTCATGATCTACTTGATGATTCTTCTTATATGAGTTGAAAGAAATGTTTAAAATGATTTTGATTCCAATATTAGGACTTATTTGATTTACTTTCAAGATTAGTTCATATGTTTTGATTGAATATCATTTTTGCTAATCTTAAAGAATATGAGTTTAAATCTAGAATCACTTTGTGTATTTGATCTTGATTAGTGATTTCTAGATTTGATCACATGTTTTAGAACTAGAACTTCTTGATTGTGATTTCTATTTCTCAAAACCTAGTTCTTATTTTTGTTTTTCTGTTTGATGAATATGTTGAATACTTCAAGTGTTAACTTGTTCACTTTATTTCAAAGTTAGTTGAGTGATTTTTATTGAAAAACTTGTTATACTAGCTTTGATTGACATGTTTAGGTTTCTAGATATTTTTTGTGAATGAGTGTGAATGCTTAATCTAGATTTCCTATCACATGTTCATAAGGATTAGTTACATTTGCTTGTGAGCTTTATTTGTGCAAAAACTAATTCTTCATAGAGTGTGTTTGATCAACTTGGTCTATTTGCTTGTGTTTGCATCATTTGCATTCACTTAGATCATTTGCCTATTTAAGAGGTTGGAAGTCTCATATTGGAGAGTAATTATTCGATTTGAGCATTGAAAGTCACACTTTGAGAGTGATTCTTCAAGTTGTGCATTGGAAGTCAAATTTCTTAAAGTGATTCTTTGATTTGTGCATTAGGAAGTCTTGGCTAGGATCAAGATGATTTGGATAGCTAAGTGTGGAAGTCTTGTCTAGAGTCCAGAGGACTTGGATAGACAAGCAAGGTAATCGTCCCAGAGACGCGAGGTCTTGGATACAAAGTTAACATAGTAAGTTCACTAGGCCCGAGGTTAAAATAGGTGTAGATAGCTTGGAGAGTGAATCTTGTGTTGATTGCCTCTTAAGTTTGTATTACCTATTTGACATAGTGATTTACTTTTTGCCGGTGGTTGTGGTATCAACCCTTGGATTTTCCTTATTTTTGAGGTTTTACCACTTAAAAATCCTTTGTGTTGATTTTTGTTTTTATTGTCTTTACTTACTTTGAATTTGTATTGATTCATTCATTGCTTAATTGTATTCATTTTTTTTGAATCAATATACTTGTTAAAGCTTCCTTGTGAAATTGTCTAGCTTGTGTATAAAAAGAAATTTCAAGGATTTTGAGACTATACCTATTCACCCCCCCCCCTCCTCTCTAGATATATTTGACACTATAATATTAAGGGAATTTCAATTGGTATTAGAGCTGGTGTCTAGAGGTAGTTAGATAGATCCTTTTTATAGTGTTTGTGTATTTTTGTGGATTAATCATGTTTAAGGAAGTTTTATCCTTCATGTCTTCTAGTGGCTTTCACTATACATCCTAGGTTAGCCACTTGTGAGAGAATTAGAAGCCTCCACTACACACCCTAGGTTGGCTACTTTAGTGATTCTACAAGAACTAACCTTCGAGTAGAATTCGGTTGATAACCAAAAGCCTCATCCAATCTCAAACGGGTGGCCTTCACTATACATCCTAGGTCGGCCACTTGTGAGGGAATTGGAAGCCATCACTATACATCCTAGGATGGCTACATTAGTAATAGGTTGAGCCATAGCTAGATAGATGAGCATTCATGGAACAAGTCCCAATTGAGTAACTAGCCATTGTTGGTTGCTTAGGAGGGATTAATCTCTTGTAGGAGGTCTTCGCTATACACCCTAGGTTGACCTCTTGCTATAGATATATACCAACACTATACACCCTAGGTTGGTTACATTTGTCAAAACATGCTTAATTGAGAGTTTGTTGCAATTGCCCCAATATTCACTTACGAGTCCATCAACTCCGTAGTTCCATCATCATTCACTCATCACTCCATTGTCATCCCATTTTATTTGCTTTCATAGTTTAGTTTATATTGTATCTTCATTCACCATCACTTTACTTTTATGCATACTAGTTATATTAATCCTAATCTTATCACCGCTACCCCGATCTCAGTGACGACACCCGTGCTTACCGCTTTACTTGTATTACTACTTGTGAACGCATTGCATAGGTTTTATAAATTGTTTTGACGGACTGTTTTTCTGGCGGCAAAAACCTTCTCATCAGTGTGCACAAAACCTTTTTATGTAAAGGCTTGCAAGTGCACTATCGATTTCAGAACTATCTTTCTCTCTTCCTCTTGGGTGAATTTTCACTATGTTCTAGAGTTGGAATTTTTTTTTATTCACAAGCAAGAAAATAAAAAATTCTTTCTCTAAAAAAAAAACTTTTTTTTTCTTCCTCTATCACTATTAATTCTGAAATTAATAATATATATAGGTATACAAATCCTTTCCTAAAGAGGATTTACTTGGTGGGCAAGAATCCTATCTGTAGTTGGATTTACTTGGTGACAAAGAATCTTTTTTCAAAAAAAGATTTCTTTTCCACACCAAGACTCCTATTCCAACTCAAATAGTGTATTTGTGATTATATTAAAGACTTCCTTATTTGATTAGATAAATAAATTCTTTATTTATCTACTTACCAAATTAAGTCTTTTATATTTATTATACTACTACTATAGTATACTACTGGGAAACATAATTCCTAGTCAGAAAAAGATTTTGATTTTTAATTAAATAATTAATTAATCAATTAATTAATTTCCATTTAATCAAACAATAAAATAAAATAATATTTTAGGCTATTATTATAGCCTTGCCGCCCACACACAAAATATATGGGCTAAATATTATTATTTTTTTAATCTTATTTAATACATTCAGGCTTTAAATAAAAGCCCACATGTGAACCAGACCCATTCTTACTAAAAGAAACAAGCCCACGTGCCTCACATTAATATATTAATGTAATTTGAGCAGCCCATTAAATAAATAATGTGCAAATTATATTCTTAATATATTAGTCTGGTAGAATATATCAAGTGATCCATGCAAGTCCATGTGGATTGGGGATCTTGGCGGGCTATCTAAATTAAAGCTTCAATAGACATAACCTAATCACAATCAACAAATGATTCACTTAGGTCCGATCTATTAATTTTAGCTCATTCCACTAAAGAGCTAAAATTGAACTCTTAAATATAGATAGAATAAGAAGATGTTTCTTATTCATACCCTAGACAATCTTATTGGAGATAGTGTATCCTCATGTATAATATCAGTAATCGCCAATAGCTCATAGACCGCATATAGCTCTCCTTATTGCCATATTTACTCATATGACCACGTTTTGAACTTGGATATTTTGACTTGTCCAGAAGCCATGTTTTCAATAGACATTATCGAAAACTCAACATTGAGATTTAATATCCAATACCTCAAAATATCCATATGATAATATTATACTCTCATTCAATAAATTGAGCCACGATGTCCATATCTATAAATGAAGTTGTTAATAGAAAAATCACTCAAGGAGCGAAATCTCGGTACCTTAGGTACCAGGATCCTTCCTCGTAATATAGATGGATGTAAACAAGGAGAAGGATAAGAAGGATCAATAAGATATGAAATAACAATGTTTATTTAAAAAAGGGTGTCAGTATTATCGTTACAATTCAGACTCTTATCACATTCAAATCTCTCTTCACTCTTACACAGGATGAAGGCAGAACCTTCGTTTATGTCGATAAGTGGATATTTCCTTCCGATGATCATCAATGGACTCTCATAGGCTTCGAAGAATTTCAAAAGGGAAATCTACCGGAGAATATCTCTCTGTTCTGGTGATGAAAAGAATCTCTCTCTCTCTCTCTCCCTCACCGAAAATCCTCTCTCACTCTTACCTTTCGGAGTTGTATATATAGTTCTCCCAAGATCCCCTTAATATCCGGTCCTTTTCATGAGGATTATTGAGAGTCCTATTTTAAGCATTGAAAATCATTGAGTGGGGCTGAAGGCGCGAGATTCGATCCCGTTAATTACTGTCGAATTCAAATTCTGATTAGGTTGACCATTTGGTCTCATTAATAGCGCTTTATAATGGCGATGGAGTCAACTTTCTTTTTTCGTGGAGCTTGAAGGGAAATTTTGACTCTGAACATTGGCGGAAAGAGGTACTGATGGATTGGAGCTTGTTCTATTTCTTGATAGAGGGGTGATGACCATCTTCGTATTGCCTGGTAGGTATGGTACTTATCTTGGAGGGGATCCGGATATACATCGAGGTACTAGGTATTAGGTGGAAGTCGAGGCAGTACCAAGGTGGGTATCGAGGTACCAGATGCCTTGATTGATATCGAGGTAAGTAAACAGGGTGTTGGGCGTGCAAGTTATCGTCGTGCCGGTCTTAAGTTGGTATTATGAGCTTCAGTAGGGCGAGATATATGCCTTCATTAGCTCACAGAGCTGAAGTTCTATCTAGAAAGATAGGTAGTCGAGGTCCCGACCTTGTCAAGTATCGGTTCCGTCTAGGTAGTGGTACCGCTCTCGCTGGTTACTTGGAATATCTGGATGAATCTTTCTAGGTAACTCCTGGTTGGAAAATTCTCCTTTGGTCCCTTGCTAGAAAACACTGTTAACAGAAGTCCCCCCTGACTTGAACACCAGTATCAGGTTGGGGTTGGAGTCAGGATAGACAGCACTTGGAGAATTTTTTCTCCATTATCTTGTAGAGGGAAATCTTCTCTTAGTACGCTATTTAAAACGAGTCTTCCATATGGCTGATCGGGGTAGGTCAAATTCAAAAAAGGAAATTGGGGCGCACGCTTCTAGAAACCGTTCCCTACACGTCACAGATATTCCTGCGGCATTGATTACCTTCTCTGCCCGTTACAAGTAGCTATCTCTATATAAACCCTACTTCTTCAAGGTATACTCACTTAAGCAAATCTTCCCGAACAAGAGTCTTTAAAAGAAAACCTTACTTTCTCTTCGTCGACATTCAAATTTCCCATTTTCTTAAAACCGAAACCTCGACTCCGTAAACATGTCTTCACCAGGGGGCGACATCATTGTGTAGTTGTTCGACGGTGACACCTGGCTAGTGGGAGTCTCGCCCCTAGAAAAAGGGCTCGCGTTGATAGCAACAGTGGGGATGATGCTCCTGTCTTTCAACGCCGTCATTCCAACAGGATGACCGCCATCAAAACTGGTTTCTCGAACGATCCCACTACCCTGGTAGATGTTTACCAGGAATCAAGTGAAGAAACTGGAGCCGCCATCGGGGTAGGCGAAGACTAGGCTGGCGAGGTTACAGACACCGTGGGGAGGGTACTCGTCCTTCCTTATGAGTATAGATGCATCCCCGATTCTACCAGCACTTCGGACACTGTGAAGCGCTTGCGGAGGGATTTTAAAATCCCTAAGGATATCTTGATTAGCGTACCCCCACCTGGGTATGATATGTATACTCCCACTCCTGGCGAGCTTCCAATTCATACGACGGCCTTCGACAGTGGGGTCAGGCTACCTCTTCACCCTACCTTGCGTAGGGTGCTGTACGCCTTGCAGCTCGCCCATCTTCAGCTGACACAAGGGTTTTGGAGGCACCTGGTAAGGTTTCTAGTACTATGGAGGGAACAGTGTTCGAGGGACAACATCGATCAGGAACCAGGACCTGACGAGCTCGGATATGTGTTTCAGATTACTACCAACGCCCCGGGTCCGAAGGGGCAATTCTATGCTTAGGTAAAGAACAACTTGAAATTTGTGGTACCAGGGGCCACGAAGAAGGATACCTTCTGGAGGGAGGAATGGGTCGTCATCAAAGGTGAATGGGACAGCTCGGCTCACATCGAAGGAACTGAGTTCAGGGTTCCTACATGCTTTAGCGGGAAACCCTCGTTGGAGAAGGGTAAGCTCTCCGCTGAGTCAGAGAAGATCTTGAAGGCCATCAATCCCCGGAATATTAATCTGCAGTATCCTACCTCAGATGCTTTTGATGAAGGGAGGGTGGAATATTACCTATGAATTTCCGTCGCACTTCCTGGTAAACACCTTTTTGATTCTATTTTTGCTGTACTTCTTTATTAATTCTGTTGATATTAACTTGTGCTGTCTTGGTAGTTTCAGCCGTACCTCCACCGGTCCCTGGGGTGGAGCTCAACTAAGCTGGGGGAATCATTGATTCTCCTCCAACCTCTTCTGCCAAGCTTCATGGTAGCTTTGATCTCAATATAGGAGTTGGCATATCTGCTGGATATGGTAGGGTCCCGGTTGGGGTATTTGGATCTCCAGCTCCCTCTCCCCTTGTTTCGGCCAGATTACTGGAGGCCTTTACAGCTATAATGGGGAGGTATCGAGGTGCTTCTGGTCGGGTGTAGGATACGTCACCCATCGGACCAGTCAATATTGCTAGTGCTACTGATGCTGGTGTCTCAGCTCCTTTTGCTTCTCCCGTCGTGGCAACTGGTCAACTGGTCAATGGAACCGGGAATAAATTATGGAAAAGGCTACTGAATTGGCGGGGGTAGCGCCTTCTGATGTGGTTGGACCCTCCCAGGTTGCTGGAGCTAGTGGAGTGGTAGGAGGTGCAAACTAGAGTTCTATCCCCCTTCTTTTACCAAGTAATGTTAGAGCAACTCCCAGTTTGAAGGCCCCTGAGGCTGGCATGGCTCAGGCTGAAAGAGGGGTTCCTGCCCCTTCTGCTCCTCCGTCAGAGTCTGTTAAGGAGATAGAGGATCAGTTTGCTACTGATGATGGAGAATCTGCCCCGCCTATCTCATCTTCTGACCCTGCCTAAGTAGAGGAAGGTCAGGATGCTTTGATCAAGGAAGTTGGAGGAGATTCTGACCAAGTAGCAAACAGGAGAACTTCAGGGCGATCTGGCCTAGGTGGAGCTTTTGGTTACAGTGGGTACCCAAGAAGCAGACGGGGTTCTGTCTGGTGCTGAAGAGAGAGAAACTCTAACTGGCGGAGATGGAGAAAAGATGGCCAATCAGGAGAAGGAGGATGTGTGATCCAGCTTGATCCCTTACCTAGTTGTACTCAGTCAATTTTATCTCCTTGTAACCCGTAATCGGGGGATGGGCTCCCCAGTTTAGTAATGAGAACTTTTTTTTTCCTTACTTCATGAATGTGTAGTTTATTACACTCTAGGTTGAAACTGGCCTTAATCTGAAGTAGGGTCTTTGATGTAATTTTGATTCCATAAGTGCTTACTTTCGGATGAATCTTGGTACCTAGGTGGAGATTCGGTGATCCACCCTTTATTGCGCCCGATTTAGTGTAGTTGATATCGTGATTGGCCCGGGAGGGGTACCAAGGCATCAACCAGATATAGATCGTGGTACATACTTTTTATGAATTCCTGAGTAAGAATTATTGGTTCCAATTCTGTATTTAACTGCTATTTCAGGTGTCAGTCCAGGACAGGTTTGATTGTCCCAAGCATTAAGCTTCCAGGGGGGGCATACTTTACGAAGCTATCGTTTCCCATATATCGAATGTTGTGTCCCATAAATGACCTTATCCTCTTGCTCTCGATACTAGATCTCTCCTTCTATAAATACCCCTTATCTGTTCGACAGATCTTCTGACAACCTCATTTCCCTTTTAGTGGGCAAACCTCAGTAGGTTGACCAATGATTGTCGTATTAGCTTACACTGTGGGAGAAGGAAGAGATGCCAGCTCTGTGACTGGCGGGATGCTTGGTATTGTGGAAGGATCTATGCTCGATGGACTTAACTACCAGAGGAACAGGAATGGTAGCAATTTCCAGGATCATGATGAATGGTGGGCTCTGGTGCTGCAGCCTTGCAAATGGTGTAGACATTACCCGGGTGAGTTGCAGCTTCGTGCCCCGTTGCATCTTGGATGCAGGGGGGGGGGGGGGGGGGGGGGAGGTCTCAGGGCTATCCTTATGCCCCCCTTATTTGTACTGACCCCAACATGGCCTCTGTTCCTACCTCCGAGGTTCGTGGCAGCATCGTCCACATAAGTTCTGATTAAGATCAATGTGGCTAGGTAGGCAGATCAAGAACCAGAAAGTAGGCGAGAAGTTAAAGAGGAAGCTGGCATTTCTAGACTTCCAGTTTATTTTCTTGTCATTTTCTCTTTTGTATCTTATATTTAGCTTAAAATAAGGGCTGGGTTCCCTGATTTGATCAATGAAAAGAAAACCCATTTTTATCTATATCTATTGACTGAATTCAGTCGCATGCTTCTGATTGTAGCAAAAATTTGAGCAATAGTCCTGACTGGATATTTTTCTAGTTTCGTTTTAAAGATCAATCCGTCAACAATAATGTAAAAAACTCACTAAGCCTAAAATGATTTGGAAAACACAAGTATGGTGGTAAGTGGGGTATCGTCCACAGGGAGCGGAGTTAGCTAAAATTAGTTATTGCTAAAGTAATGTTAATGTATATATATAATAAACAAAACATAAAATGATGAAGATGTAGATGGTGAATTAACCTATTAATAACACTAAAATAAGTATGCAAACTAAATGAAGGGGAAATGGGATGAAGGATATATATAGATGATGGAAACTAAGGAGTTAATAGATACGAAAGTAAATACTGGGCTATGCAACAAACTTGTTGTTAACGGAAATTTTGCTCAAGGTGAGAAATCTCAGTTAACACCCTCAAGACCACTACCACGTAGGTGGTGGCCAAGATTTATTGTATGTGTAGCAATGATTTATAAAATGACAAGAAAGCAAGAATATTTTATTGAACGTGCATGGTATACAAATACAGAAATTCTTTTATCTTTGCTCTCAACTCTCTCTAGGGAATGGTTGATTGTTTGTCGTATGCCTGTCGAATAGTAGTCTCCCTCTTTTTTATTTTCTTTCTTTTCTATTTATACATAGTTTGTAGGTCAAACAGACTGATTCTCCCCTTGATTTTCTCAGTCTCTCCCCTCCTTATCGGGCGGGATTTCTTGTTTTAATGTCATTGACTTTGCCGAATTGAGAGTATCGTGGTGGAGATCAGCTTATTTCCTTTTTGGATTCTATTACTTGTTCTGCATATAGGTAACGTTTCCAGATATGATTCAGTGTATCCCTCGTATCCTTTCAGCATGATCCTTTATAGAGGTCGTTGAATATGGCATGGTGTGGTGCACCAACCAGTGAGGTTGATTAGTGTTCTGACCTTGATATCTGAGAAGTTTCATCCAGCTTGGAGCCATATCTGGCTTCCCTTGACCCTTTCGAAGCTAGGTGTGGCTTTCCCTGACCTTTCAAAGCTAGGTGCGGCCTTCCTTCATCCAGCTTGGAGCCAGGTCTGGCTTCCCTTGACCCTTTCGAAGCTAGGTGTGGCTTCCCCTGACCTTTCGAAGCTAGGTGCGGCTTTCTAGATCTGATCGTTCCGGGCTCTATCCCGGATGTTTCCGGAGCCCGTCTTTTTTCCTGGGGTGATATCGTAGTTCGGCTCTGGATAGAGAGGTCTCCTGGTGGAAACTCTCGGGTATGGAACCAGGTCTGGGAGGTGGAAAATTTTCCTTTGGTCCTTAGCCAATTTTGGCTATTAACAGAAGTCACCTCTGACTTGAACACCAGACGTCGAGCTCGGGGTTGGGGTCAGATTTTTACTTTATTTGGGAAATCTTCCTCTTTTTACCATTACCGAAATATTGGGGAAATTTCTTCATTTGAGTGACGTGATGCGAACCGACTAATTAATCTTCGCATTAATCTGATTGAGTTACGGCAGTCCCCGAGATTTTTTACCGTTACCAGAATCTTGGGGAGATCTTCCTCTTAACTGCGTAAGTGATGTGGCATGAGATGATTAGCCCGCTGTTGAGTTTAATCCGGTTACGTTACTGTAGTCAACTTTTTACCTTTACCAGACGTGTATCTCGGTAGCTCGTGCTGTTGCCCTCCTGCCTATATATTTGTCTATTTTCCTCCTCATCTTCCTCACATCTCTTCGAGCTAAAACTTTTTTTGCTGAGAAATATTTCCATAGCCTTTCCTCTAAGCTTGCTTCTTTCTTCATTATTCATCCTTTTTGGCTTTTACAATGTCGAAAAACAGTCGTGACTCAGCTGATTCCATTGTCGACGGCGAGGAGGTCGTCAGTTTTACTCTGGGGAAGCGGGCTAGGAGGAGTTCTGACGGCGACGATTCCCCGCCTACCTCGCAACGTCGGCGGTCCAGTAGGACTGTATCCATCGGGACTGGGTTCTCCAACCATCCCGACCACCCTTTGGATATCGTCGACGAAGATTCTGACAAAGAAGCGGACGGTGGCGCCGCAGGGGAGCGTCGGGTCTCGGCTCCTAGTCCCCTTATGGAGAGGCTCCCTCCTTACGATTTCTGGGTTGTCCCAGATTCCATTGTTGACCCGGTGTCGATTGACCGCTTGAGGTCAAAGTTTGGCATCCCTGATAGCGTATCCATCTCGGTGCCTCCAAAAAATTACGAGTTCTTCAATCCTCCTAAAGGCGTGCTTCCGATTCATATGGCCGTTCTTGAGAACGGAGTCAGGCTTCCCCTCCATCTGACTCTTCGACGGGCTCTCAATGCCATCAAGCTTGCTCCTCTCCTGTTGACGCCTGGCTTCTGGAGGCATCTGATTGGTTTCCTTGTATTATGGAGGGAACAATGCCAGATGAGTAAGGTGACGAGGGAGCCGGGTGCAGAGGAGCTGGCCTATCTCTTCTAGATTGGGAGCCTGTCTGGGGCTCCTCGAGTCCAGTTCTATGCCAAGGCCAAGAACAAGCTCAACTTCATCGTTCCTGGAGCCTCGAAGAAGGATCCCGCGTGGAAAGAAGAATGGATCCTGGCGGGGGATGACTGGGGGAGCTCGATTTTCATCGGAGGGCATGAATTCGAGGTTCCCACGGCTTTCAGCGATAAGCCCTCATGGGATCGGGACTCCCTGCCTTCTGAGTCCGAAGCTGTTTTAAAGCCTATTCTAGCCCGGAATTATTTGAATCCGAAGTTCCCTACTGCTGAAGCTTTTGATCCTCGTAGGGTGAACAAATATTTGCGGATTTCAGACGCTATTCCTCGTAAGTGTCATTGAGTTGTTTCGCCTTATTGCTCAGCTTGGTTCTAACATTTTCTTTCTTAATCTGCTTATTCACAGTTTTTGTCATGGAACCGGCCATCCGTCATGTCTCATGCTCTCCTCAAGGTGGAGTTTCTCTTCCCTCTGTAGGGAAAAATTGATATAAAACGCAGCGGAAGAAACGAAAAATAGATTTCGTATGGTTTTAAAATTTTTCTCAAAGTTGAACCTTAACCTTTTTATTAATTAAACTCAAATATATACGGTTAGAGTTAAATACCTCTTGACGCGTGATCCGTTTGACTTACGTCGATTGGTAATCCGCAAAATCTTTTCCGATGCCGTGAACAGTACCCGCGTGAACAGTGATTATGAACAGTACCCGCATGAACAGTGATCGTGAACAGTACCGCGTGAACAAGGCGTGAACAGTACCGCATGAACAGTGATCGTGAACAGTACCCCCGTGTGAACAGTGATCGTGAACAGTACCGCGAGATCTTCCAATCCGAACACGTACGTGAATCACCTAGGAGCGTGGTCTCCCTTTTTCCTTGAATTGCAAACCTGAGAATGGATGAACAAAGTTTTCTTTTTCTTTTGTTAGTCACAAAACAATCAAAAGAAGACAAATTATTCCGCTCACTTTTGAGTTCTCAATCTAATGATCGAAACTCGCGTGAACCTAATTCGATGTTGTACATACAAGCTTATTGATGAACAAGCAATCAGTGTACTATCAAAGAATAATCTCTTCTCTCTTTTTTGTTTAGTAGAATAAAAATTATCCTTTTCTATGAATTGAGAAGAAAAAGAAAAATTGAATCATTCAATCAACTATCGTAGCCGAATTCTATATGTGGTATTATATAGGTGGCCGAAATTTTGCTTCCTCTTCTATTTAGGATTGTCGAAATCTTCCTCTAAATGGACTAGGGTTGCCGCAAATCACATACCAAAAAGAGTTTGTGTTGCACCCTAATTTCCATCAACCTTTAGACTTCAAAACCTAATCCAACTCATAGATATTTTTATTTTTTTATTGACTAAATAAAAAGACTTCTTATTTGATTAAATAAATAAAATTAATTATTTATTTTCTTATCAAACAAGTCTTTTACTTTTAATATACTACTACCAATAGTATAACTTTAGGAAATATATTTCCTGATCAGAAAAGATTTGTTTCTTAATTAAACAATAAATTAATAAATTAACTAATTCTTATTTAATTAAAACAATGAAACAAAATAATATATTAAGTTAATATATACACCTTGCCGCCCCACTTATATAAATGGGCCATATATTATTTTCTTATTTAAACAAATATGGTTCATCCCAGAAAAACTGTCTAGCTTTTGCTATGAATCGTTTCCTTCCCTGTGAGTCTAACTTTGGAGGGAGAATATCGTGGATCAGATAATTAGCCAGATCGGCATACCACGGTTCCTCGTTGTGTACTACCCACAACTACTCATATGGGAAATTTTCTCTTAATGGAACCTCCTCCTTTCCGGATGGACACTCATGAACCAATCTACTTAGATGGTCTACTACCACATTCTCACACCCCTTTTTATCTCTGATTTCTAAGTCAAACTCCTGAAGTAATAAGTCCTATCTGATCAACCTAGGCTTAGCATCATTTTTTCTGCAATAAATATCTAAGAGCTGAGTGATCCGAATATACTACCACCTTGGTGCCCACCAAATATTATCAAAAATTTTCAAGTGCAAACACTACTGCAAGCAATTCCTTCTCTATTGTAGAGTAATTCAACTGAGCATCATTCAAAGTTCGCGATGCATAGTATACCACATGAGGAACCTTGTCAACTCTTTGTCCCAATACAGCACCTATAGCATAATCTGAGGCATCACACATCAATTCAAAAGGTAGCTCCCAGTTAGGTGGTGCTATCACGGGTGCTGTGGTCAAGGCTTTCTTCAATGTTTCAAATGCTACCAAGCACTCCTAATTCAGCTCCAATTCTCTATCTTTCTGAAGGAGCACACATAATGGTCTAGAAATTTTTGAGAAATCCCTAATGAACCTTCTGTAAAACCCAGCATGTCCTAGAAAAGATCTTATATCTTTAACGCCCCGAGGTGGTGGTAAGCTCTTGATAACTTCCACTTTGGCTTTGTTCACTTCTATGCCCCTACAAGAAATGACATGCCCCAAGACTATTCCCTGCTGCACCATGAAATGGCATTTTTCCCAGTTTAGTACTAAATTGTTCTCGGAGCATCTCTCTAGTACAGTAGCTAAATTCTGAAGACACAAACTAAATGAATCTCTATACACTGAGAAATCATCCATAAACACTTCTATGATTTCCTCAACCATATCTGAGAAAATAGAGGTCATGCACCTTTGGAAGGTTCCCGGAGCATTACACAGCCCAAATGGCATTCTTCTGTAAGCGTATGTCCCAAATGGGCATGTGAATGTTGTCTTCTCTTGGTCTTCTAGGGCTATCGCTATCTGATTGTAACATGAATAGCTATCTAAGAAACAATAGAAACTGTGTCCCGCCAATCGTTACAAAACTTGATCTATGAAGGGCAACATGAAATGATCCTTTTTGGTCATGGCATTCAATTTCCTATAGTCTATGCACACACGCCACCATGTTTGAAGTCTCTGAGCCACCAACCCATCCCTTTCCTTCTTAACCACCGTGACTCCTGACTTCTTAGGTACTACATGAATTGGATTCACTCATTTACCAGAGATATAATAAATGATTCCTACATCTAGTAACTTGAGGATTTCCTTTTTCACTACCTCTTGCATAATAGGATTTAATCTTCTCTGTGGTTCTCTGGATGGTTTAGATCCTACTCTAATCAGATTTTGTGCATGCATATAGTAGGACTGATTCCCCTTATGTCTTCAATTGATCATCCAATAGCATTCTTATGCTTCTTCAATACTTCAAGCAACTTTCTTTCCTGACTGTTATCCAAATTTGTAGCAATAATCACTGGGTTCTTCGTGTCCTCATCTAAAAACACATACTTTAAGTCTGATGGAAGTGGCTTTAACTCAAGAGTTTGGGAAGGTCTTTCATGTTGCTTACACTCTCATCCCTCTGACTCCCTTAAACTATCCCCATAATACTCATCTCCTTGTTCTGGACTCTCCTCCATGTCTTCAAGGCTCATTTCCTCATCAACTTTTGTCCTACTAAACTCTTCTTCCACTGCCCCTTCAACTTCTTCCTCCAATGCATCCAACCTATAGCAGTCATGAGACCCCACCGGATAAGAAATTGTTAACGAAAATTTTACTCGGGGTGAGAAATCTCAGTTAACACCCTCGAGACCACTACCATGTAGGTGGTGGCCAAGATTGATCGTATGTGTAGCGATGATATATAAAATGACAAGGAAAAATGATACAATTCACCCAAAAGAAAGCAAGAGTCTTTTTATTGAACGTGCATGGTATACAAATACAAATCTCTTTCTTTTTGCTCTCAATTCTTTCTAGGGTATGGTCGAGTTTGTCGTATGCCTGTCGAATAGTAGTCTCCTCTTTTCATTTTCTTTCTTTCTATTTATACATAGTTTTGTAGGTTAAATCAACTGATTCTCCCTTGATTTTCTCAGTCTCTCCTCTCCTTGATTTTATCGCTTCAATGTCATTGACTTTGAGTTAATAGCCGAATTGAGAATATCTTGGTGGAGATCAGTTTGTTTCCTCTTTGGATTCTATTACTTGTTCTAGGTAATGTTTCCAGATATGATCCAGTGTATTTTCGTATCTTTACAGCATGATCCTTTATAGAGGCCATTGAATATGGCATGGTGTGGTGCATCAACTAGTGAGGTCGATCAGTGTTCCGACCTCGATATCTGAGAAGTTTCATCCAGCTAGGAGCTAGATCTGGCCTCCCTTGACCTTTTTGAAGCTAGGTATGGCTTCCCTTGACCTTTCGAAGCTAGGTGTGGCTTCTTCTGATCTTTCGAAGCTAGGTGCAGCCTTCTAGGGACATTCTACTGTGTCAACGAGGTATAGGTGAGTCTCTGGAGCATTTACGAGGTGACCTTGACTTCGGGGATGATGGGGGCTAGATCTGATCATTCCGGGTTCTATCCCAGATGTTTCCGGAGCCGGCCTTTGTTCCTGGGGTGGTATCGTACTTCGGCTCTGGATAGAATGGTCTCCTGGTGGAAACTCTCGGGTATGGAGCCAGGTCTAGGAGGTGGAAAATTTTCCTTTGGTCCTTAGCCAATTTTGGCTATTAACAGAAGTCCCCTCTGACTTGAACACCAGACGTCGAGCTTGGGGTTGGGGTCAGATTTTTACTTTACTTAGGAAATCTTCCTCTTCTTACCGTTACCGAAATATTGGGGAAATTTCCTCATTAGAATGACGTGATGTGAACCGACTAATTTATCTCTGAATTAATCTGATTGCGTTATGGCAGTCCCAGAGATTTTTTACCGTTAGCAGAATCTTGGGGAGATCTCCCTCTTAACTGCGTAAGTGATGTGGCGTGAGATGATTAGCCTGCTTCTGAGTTTAATCCGGTTACGTTACTGTAGTCCCCGAGATTTTTTACCGTTACCAAACGAGTATCTCGGTAGCTCGTGCTGTTGCCCTCCTGCCTATATATATATATATATATATATATATATATATATATCTATTTTTCTCCTCGTCTTCCTCACGTCTCTCGACTAAATTTTTTTTGCTAAGAAATATTTTCATAGCCTTTCCTCCAAGCTTACTTTTTTCTTCATTCTTCATCCTTATTGGCTTTTACTATGTAGAAAACCAGTCGCGATTCAGCTGAATCCATAATCGACGGCGAGGAGGTCGTCAGTTTTACTCTGGGGAAACGGGCTAGGAGGAGTTCTGACGGCGACGATTCCCCGCCCACCTCGCAACGTCGGCGGCCAAGTAGGAATGTACCCATTGGGACTGGGTTCTCCAACCATCCTGACCATCCATTGGATATCGTCGACGAAGATTCCGACCAAGAAGTGGACGGTGAAGTCGCGGGGGAGCATCGGGTCTCGGCTCATGGTCCCCTTGTGGAGAGGCTCCCTCCTTATGATTTTTGGGTTGTCCCAGATTCCATCGTTGACCCGGTCTTGATTGACCGCTTGAGGTCAAAGTTTGGCATCCCCGACAGCGTATCCATCTCGGTGCCTCCAAAAAATTATGAGTTCTTCAACCGCCATAAAGGCGTGCTTCTGATTCATGTGGTAGCTCTTGAGAACGGGGTTAGGCTTCCCCTTCATCCGACTCTTCGGCGAGCTCTTAACGCCATCCAGCTCGCTCCCCTCCAGTTGACGCCTGGCTTTTGGAGGCATCTGATTGGTTTCCTTGTACTATAGAGGGAATAATGTCAGATGAGTAAGGTGACGAGGGAGCCGAGTGCAGAGGAGCTGGCCTATCTCTTCCAAATTGGCTTGGAAATCTTCCTTTCTCTTTTCCTGGTAACATATCAGCTAGCTGTCCAATTTGTCCATCAAGTCTATGTATGGCAGCATCAATTTCTCGTGCTCTTCTATCATTCGCTTGCATGTAATTCTCCAGTATCCCTCTAGTTGCTTGTTGTGAAGCTATGAAATCCTGTGTCCTTTGTTTAGTTGACTGCATGAAACTTCTAAGCTCCTCATCCAATGGTCCATTATCAAAATAACTTATGTCATAACACTCTTCATATGTTGGTTGTGATGCCTGCAAAGCCTGTAAAGTCCTCTGCTGTGACGACATTTTATCTTTCTTTATCTGAAAACTATTTCTCATAAAATCCCGCATATCTTCTTCTAGAGTTAGGGCTTCACCCTCAAAACATTCTGGTTGAAACCCTTGGTAATGATCACAATCTTGATGTTAACAGAAAATTTGCTCAAGGTGAGAAATCTCAGTTAACACCCTCGAGACCACTACCATGTAAGTGGTGGCCAAGGTTGAATGTATGTTTGACAGTGCCTAGTAAAATGACAAGGAATATTGGTACTATTATCCACCAAAGAGAATAAAAAATGCTTTCTTTATTAATAGTGTATGATATACAGATCTCTCTCAAATTGCTCTCAATTTCTCTAGGGTGCAGTCGGGTTCTTATCGTATGCCTGTTGAAAAGTGGTCCCCTTCTCTAAAGACCCAAGTCCTTCTTTTATACATTGTCTTCATAGGTTAAACTAACTGATTCTCCCCTTGATTTTCTCAATCCTTTCGCTCCTTATCAGACGGGATTTCTCATTTAAATGTCATTGACTTTGCGTTAATTGCTGAGTTGAGAATATCTTGGTGGAGATTAATTTGTTTCCTGTTTGGACTCTATTACTTGTTCTGTACGTATGTAACATCTTAAGATATGATCATGTGTATCTTCATGTCTTATTAGCATGATCCCCCATAGGGGTCGTTGAATATGGTGTATATTATGGTAAGGTATATCAGATAGTGAGGTCGATCAGTGTCTTAGCCCCGATTCAGGAGCTTAGTCTAGCCAGAAGCTAGGTCTGACCTCCCTTGATCTTTTAGAGCTAGATGCGGCCTCCTACGTACACCCCTCTATGTCGACGGGGTATAGGCGAGCTTCTGGAGAGGTTGCTGTTAGGATTATGCTCAATGGCAAGAGTGTAATATTGTAATTCACAATCTTCTCATATTAATAAAGTGAATTCTGATTCTTACAATTACTTATAGCATTTATTATTATAATTGACAAGGTAAATAATCATAAGGTCAAAAGACTATGAGACATGAAGAATTGTTCATACATCCGGATATGTATGAGGTAGACACAATTCTTTAGTTAGTCTTGAATTGAGCACCTCTATCTTGTTAAAGTTGTAGAATTATTTTACTAGCATTTGAGTGGGATCAAATGAATATGATGAGTCTAAAATCATCGAAAAGTTTTCGAGTAAAAGAATTTAGTGCACTAGGTGCATTGAACTGGATCACAATGAAATATTTTATCTAGAACCGTCACTAGATATAAGTCTTTTCATTAAAGAGGACAATCAGAGAGTCTATCTTAATCCTGAGATAAATGATGGACTTATGGTTGCAAGTGTTATCATTAGAGCTATCAATGAGTACAATTATATAGCATAGTCTATCCTCAATAGTTTGGTGGTATATATTTGTTAATCGATAGAGGACTTCATTTATAGATATGGACATCGTGGCTCCATTTATTAAATGAGAGTATAATATCATCATATGGATGTTTTGAGGTATTGGATATTAAATCTCAACGTTAAGTTTTCAATAATGATTATTGAAAACATGGCTTCTGGACAAGTCAAAGTATCCAAGTTCGAAATGTGGTCATATGAGGAAATATGGTAACTTGGAGAGCTATAGGCGGTCTATGAGCTCTTGGCGATTACTGATATTATTGACGAGGATACACCATCTCCTATAAGATTGTCTAGGGTATGAATGAGAAACATCTCCTTATTCTATCTTTATTTAAGAGTTCAATTTTAGCTCTTTAGTGGAATGAGTTAAAATTAATAGATTGGACCTAAGTGAATCATTTGTTGATTGTGATTAGGTTGTGTCTATTGAAGCTTAAATTTAGATAGCCCGCCGAGATCCCCAATCTACACGTATTTGCATGGATCACTTGATATATTCTACCGGGCCGATTTAAGGGTCCATCTAGAATTGTTTTTAATATATCAAGAATATAATATGTCTATTATTTAATTAATGGGCTGCACTATTATATTAATATATTAAAAGGAGACATGTGGGCTTGTATCTTTTAGTAAGAATGGGTCTGGTTCACATGTGGGCTTTTATTTAAAGTCCAATGGATTAAATGAAATAAGAAAATAATATATGGCTCATTTATATAAGTGGGGCGGCAAGGTGTATATATTAACCTAATATATTATTTTGTTTCATTGTTTTAGTTAAATAAGAATTAGTTAATTTATTAATTAATTGTTTAATTAAGAAACAAATCTTTTTCTGATCAGGAAATATATTTCCTAAAGTTATACTATTGGTAGTAGTATATTAAAAGTAAAAGACTTATTTGATAAGAAAATAATTAATTAATTTTATTTATTTAATCAAATAAGAAGTCTTTTTATTTAGTCAATAAAAGAATAAAAATATCTATGAGTTGGATTAGGTTTTGAAGTCTAAAGGTTGATGGAAATTAGGGTGCAACACAAACTCTTTTTGGTATGTGATTTGCGGCAACCCTAGTCCATTTAGAGGAAGATTTTGGCAATCCTAAATAGAAGAGGAAGCAAAATTTCGGCCACCTATATAATACCACATATAGAATTCGGCCACCATAGTTGATTGAATGATTTAATTTTTCTTCTTCTTCTCAATTCATAGAAAAGGATAATTTTTATTCTACTAAACATAAAAGAGAGAAGAGATTATTCTTTGATAGTACTGATTGCTTGTTCATCAATAAGCTTGTGTGTACAACATCGAATTAGGTTCACACGAGTTTCGATCATTAGATTGAGAACTCAAAAGTGACCGGAATATTTTTTGTCTTCTTTTGATTGTTTTGTGACTAACAAAAGAAAAAGAAAACTTTGTTCATCCATTCTCAGGTTTGCAATTCAAAGAAAAAGGGAGACCACGCTCCTAGGTGATTCACGTACGTGTTCGGATTGGAAGATCTCGCGGTACTGTTCACGATCACTGTTCACGCAGGTACTGTTCACGATCACTATTCACGCGGTACTGTTCACGATCACTGTTCACACGGGTACTGTTCACACGGGTACTGTTCACGGGCATTGGAAAAGATTTTGCGGATTACCAATCGATGTAAGTCAATCAGATCACTCGTCAAGAGGTATTTAACTATAACCGTATATATTTGAGTTTAATTAATTAAAAGGTTAAGGTTCAACTTTGACAAAAATTTTAAAACCGTACGAAATCTATTTTTCGTTTCTTCCGCTGCGTTTTATATTGATTTATCCCTATAGTTGCGAGGTAATCCTGACTTCGGGGGGATTTCCCGGTTTCAGGTTCTGTGATGCGGGCTCGATCTGCCAAGCCGGGCTCTACTCCGGGTGTTTTTGGAGCCCGTCCTTATTTCTGTGGGGCGGTATCGTAGCTCGGCTTCGGGTGACGTGGTCTCCTGGTGGATAACCTCGGGCATGGAGCCAGACTAAGAGGGTGGAAAATTTTCCTTTGGTCCCTAGCCAAATTTATCTATTAATAGAAGTCCCCTCTGACTTGAACACCGGTTGTCGAGTTTGGGGTTGGAGTCAGATTTTCTATTTTATTTGGGAAATTTTTCCTTCTTTACCATTACCAGAATCTTGGGGGAATCTTCCCATTAACTGCGCGGGTGATGTGGCGGGAGCTGATGTAGGGGAAAATCGATATAAAACGCAGCGGAAGAAACGAAAAATAGATTTCGTATGGTTTTAAAATTTTTCTCAAAGTTGAACCTTAACCTTTTAATTAATTAAACTCAAATATATACGGTTAGAGTTAAATACCTTTTGACGCGTGATCCGATTGACTTACGTCGATTGATAATCCGTAAAATCTTTTCCGATGCCCGTGAACAGTACCCGCGTGAACAGTGATCGTGAACAGTACCCCGTGAACAGTGATCGTGAACAGTACCGCGAGATCTTCCAATCCGAACACGTACGTGAATCACCTAGGAGCGTGGTCTCCCTTTTTCTTTGAATTGCAAATCTGAGAATGGATGAACAAAGTTTTCTTTTTCTTTTGTTAGTCACAAAACAATCAAAAGAAGACAAAAATTATTCCGGTCACTTTTGAGTTCTCAATCTAATGATCGAAACTCGCGTGAACCTAATTCGATGTTGTACACACAAGCTTATTGATGAACAAGCAATCAGTGTACTATCAAAGAATAATCTCTTCTCTCTTTTATGTTTAGTAGAATAAAAATTATCCTTTTCTATGAATTGAGAAGAAGAAGAAAAATTGAATCATTCAATCAACTATGGTGGCCGAATTCTATATGTGGTATTATATAGGTGGCCGAAATTTTGCTTCCTCTTCTATTTAGGATTGCCGAAATCTTCTTCTAAATGGACTAGGGTTGCCGCAAATCACATACTGAAAAAGAGTTTGTGTTGCACCCTAATTTCCATCAACCTTTAGACTTCAAAACCTAATCCAACTCATAGATATTTTTATTCTTTTATTGACTAAATAAAAAGACTTCTTATTTGATTAAATAAATAAAATTAATTAATTATTTTCTTATCAAACAAGTCTTTTACTTTTAATATACTACTACCAATAGTATAACTTTAGGAAATATATTTCCTGATCAGAAAAAGTTTTGTTTCTTAATTAAACAATTAATTAATAAATTAACTTATTCTTATTTAATTAAAACAATGAAACAAAATAATATATTAGGTTAATATATACACCTTGCCGTCCCACTTATATAAATGGGCCATATATTATTTTCTTATTTCATTTAATCCATTGGACTTTAAATAAAAGCTCACATGTGAACCAGACCCATTCTTACTAAAAGATACAAGCCCACATGTCTCCTTTTAATATATTAATATAATAGTGCAGCCCATTAATTAAATAATAGACATATTATATTCTTGATATATTAAAAACAATTCTAGATGGACCCTTAAATCGGCCCGGTAGAATATATCAAGTGATCCATACAAATACGTGTGGATTTGGGATCTTGGCTGGCTATCTAAATTTAAGCTTCAATAGACACAACCTAATCACAATCAATAAATGATTCACTTAGGTCCAATCTATTAATTTTAACTCATTCCACTAAAGAGCTAAAATTGAACTCTTAAATAAAGATAGAATAAGGAGATGTTTCTCATTCATACCTTAGACAATCTTATAGGAGATGGTGTATCCTCGTCAATAATATCAGTAATCGCCAAGAGCTCATAGACCGCCTATAGCTCTCCAAGTTACCATATTTCCTCATATGACCACATTTCGAACTTGGATACTTTGACTTGTCCATAAGCCATGTTTTCAATAATCATTATTGAAAACTCAACGTTGAGATTTAATATCCAATACCTCAAAACATCCATATGATGATATTATACTCTCATTTAATAAATGGAGCCACGATGTCCATATCTATAAATGAAGTCCTCTATCGATTAACAAATGTATACCACCAAACTATCGAGGATAGACTATGCTATATAATCGTACTCATTGATAGCTCTAATGATAACACTTGCAACCATAAGTCCATCATTTATCTCAGGATTAAGATAGACTCTCCGATTGTCCTCTTTAATGAAAAGACTTATATCTAGTGACGGTTCTAGATAAAGTATTTCATTGTGATCCAGTTCAATGCACCTAGTGCACTAGATTCTTTTACTCGAAAACCTTTCGATGATTTTAGACTCATCATATTCATTTGATCCCACTCAAATGCTAGTAAAAGAATTCTACAACTTTAACAAGATAGAGGTGCCCAACCTTTAACTTAAGTTGTGAACGTTATTCAAGACTAACTAAAGAATTGTGTCTACCTCATACATATCCGGATGTATGAACAATTCTTCATGTCTCATAGTCTTTTGACCTTATGATTATTTACCTTGACAATTATAATAATAAATGCTATAAGTAATTGTAAGAATCAGAATTCACTTTATTAATATGAGAAGATTGTCAATTACAATATTACACTCTTGCCATTGAGCATAATCCTAACAGCTGATTGATTTTTTTCCCAGTTAATCAGGCTACGTTACGGCAGTCTCCGAGATTTTAGGTGATCTTAACCGAAAATCTCGATGGCTCGTGCTGCTGCCCTCTTGCCTATATATACTTGTTTATCTCAACGTCTTCCTCATATATTTCAAATTTCAAATTTCAAATTTTCCCAAGATAAACTTTCTCTCAAGCATATCTTTTCTTCATTCCTCATCCTCACCGACTTCATTCCATCATGTCGAAAACCAGTCATGACTCCGTTGATTCCATGGTTGACGACAAATAGGTCTTTTGCCTTGCCCCTAGAAAACGGGCAAGGAGGAGCTTAGATAGCGATGATTCTCCACCCAATTCACAACGTCGATGGTAGAACAGGAACGTGTCCATTGGAACCAGGTTTTCTAATCATCTTGACAATCCTCTGGATCTAGCCGATGAAGATTCCGATAGAGAGGTTGGCGGCGACGCTGAGGGGGAGCATCGAGTCCTGGATACCGGCCCCCCTTTGGAGAGGCTTCCTCCCTATGACTTCAGGGTTGTCCTTGATTCCACCGTTGATCCGAACATAATTGACCGTTTGAGGTCTAAGTACGGCATTCTCGACAGCGTTTCTATCTCACTATGTCCCAAAGGTTATGAGTTCTTCAATCCCTCCAAAGGCGTGCTTCCAATTCATATGGAGGCTCTCGAGAATGGGGTTAGGCTTCCCCTTCATCCTACCCTTCGGCGAGCTCTTTATGCCATCCAGCTTGCTCCCCTCCAGTTGACGCCCTGCTTCTGGAGGCATTTGATTGGCTTCCTCGTGTGGTGAAAGGAACAATTCCAGCTGAGCAAGGTGACGAGAGAGCCTAGAGCAGAGGATTTGGCCTACCTTTTCCAAATCGGGAGCCTATCTGGCGCTCCCCAAGGTCAGTTTTATGCTAAAGCCAAGAACAAGCTCAACTTTGTCATTCCTGGCGCTTCGAAGAAGGACCCCGCCTGGAAGGAAGAGTGGATCCTTGCGGGGGGTGACTGGGGAAGCTCGATGTTTATTGGGGGGCATGAGTTCGAGGTTCCCACAGCTTTTAGTGACAAACCATTATGGGACCGGGACTCCCTGCCTTCTGAATCTGAAACTATTTTGACGGCTATTCTAGCTAGAAACTACTAGAACCTGAAGTTCCCAACCGCTGAAGCCTTCGATCCTCGCTGGGTGAATCAATTCCTGCGGATCTCCGATACTACTCCTCGTAAGTGTCACTGAATCGTCTTGCTTTGTCTTGTTGACTAGCTTAGTTCTGACGTTTCCTTTTTTGTTTTACTTACTCACAGTTTTTGTTGTTGAGCCAGCTTCTCGAGACGTCCAATAATCTCCTCAGGCTCGAACTCCTCTTCCCTTTGCTGGGGTCGTACTAGCTCTTGTTCAATCTACCTCCCTAGTTGGGTCTAGGATGGCCAACCTTGCATCGCGGGCTTTCGGGCTTTGAGTAAGGCTCCCCAAGATGTTGGTCCAACTGTTTCTGCCCCTTCTATTGTTGTTACTAACGTTGCTACTCCCACGATTCATCTTCCTGATTCCGCTAAGCTTCCAACCCCCTGAGCTTTGGAGGACTTTGAAGCGGGTGTCGTAGGGATTCCTCTTAACCGTTCCCGCCCTCAGTCGAGCTCGACGGGGTAGGATAAAGTCCTGGAACAATTCATCGCATCCTGTCCGGGCGGTGGGCTTTCAAGGATGGCCTCAATGCCAGTGGATGTCTTGCTCACCAAGGGGTCTGCTGTCTTAGCTGAGGTAATTGTATTTTCTTCGTACTGCTTCTGCCAGCTTGTTCAATTTCTAACCCTGGCTTTGTATTTTATAGGCCTTCAAGTTAAATGTATCCATGGGCCATCATGTAACCCTCCTTTGTAACCGCGTTGCTAAGGCTGAAGCCAAAGCCGAGAAAGCTATGGGACTGCTCAAGCGGGCTCAGACATTAGTAGAAGAGATGACCTCCAGCCAAGGAAAAATTAAGATCGAGCTGGCCAAGCTTCGTTGTGATCATGAGAGGACGAAGCAGTCTTATGATCAAGAACGTCTTCAATCTACCCCGTGGGCCAAGCAGAGGCATTCTTGGAAAGCCGAGGCTAAGAAGTTGGACCTCGAGAATCAGGATTTGACTGCTCAGATGACCAAGCTGCAAGCTGACGCGGAGACCTCCTATATTGATGGATATTTCTACTCTTCCTTTCAGGTCGCAGAGGCTTTCCCCATTCCCTTTGATCTATCATCCATCACCGGTTGGGATAGAAAGGAGATAATGATTAAGGCTATTGAGTTGTCTCGCCCTGATGATGACGAGGCGGTTCCCTCAAGCCAGGCAGGAGCTAAAAAGCAGCTCGTCCAGGCAGATCCTCCATTTCCCCTCCTATCTTTACTACTTCAGGTCTTGGGGAATCTTCAAGTAAGTTTCTATAATCGTGATCCAAAGGAGCTCAGCCAGGAGCTGGGGAAGGATCAAGGAGCCCGTATAAGGAACCCTCTATAATGGAGATGGAGGTCCACATGAGCCAGACGGGGTCTATAGCTACCCTTCTTGATACGGCTATCCCGCCTGAGGTTATGGTAGTGATTAACGAAGTCCTAAAAAAAGATCCTACTGATCAACAGGAGGAGCCTCTGAATGGAGAGATGGTTTGCGAGGATAACCAAGACGGGCAACCACTTGAAGAGGGGGTTGATGGAGAGGATCAGCATGAGGGAGGAGGATCAGTAGGGGGAAATCAAGAGAGCTCCAAAGCTTGACGCTGCCTGTTCATGATTGGCCTTGATTGCCTGGAAAAAGGGGTGGGCACCCCCCCGTTTTACTCATGATTAGTTTAGTTGTTTTATTTAATAGCCCGTATTCGAAGGTTAGGCTCCCCACTTGATAGATGTAGCCTTACCGGGGGATAGGCTCCTTTGTCTTTAATGAGAAACTGACTCACTTGAGAAACTCTTGTTTTATTCCTGGTCCTGACTAGGAACCAAAACTGCATCCTTGATGATGATTTGTTCATACTTTACTCTGATGATTTGTTTATACTTCACTCTAATGATTTGTTCATACTTCCTTCTGGCTTTGTAGGGAATTCTTATCAGGATGATCCTGATCCTGCAAACGAAAACAAATATTTATATTTAAATCCATTTCAGGAGAGTTAGCCCGATCGAGGCATTAAGAGATATTTAAATTTGTTTCAGGAGAGGTAACCTGACCGAGGCATTAGGAGAGCTGTCTAGCTATTTCCTAGTCTTGAGATCTTGATGGCAACTAAGCTCTTACACTCAAAACCTTCTTGGGTGTGGTAGCCCGACCAAGGTTTCAGGAGGGCTGTTTAGCTGTTTCCTGGTCTCAAGATCTGGATGGCAACTATGCTCTTACACTCGGACCCTTCTTGGGGGTGGTAGCCCAACCAAGGCATCAGGAAGGCTGTTTAGCTATTTCCTGGTCTCGAGATCTAGATGGCAACTATGCTCTTATACTCAGACCCTTCTTGGGGGTGGTAGCCCGACCAAGGCATCAGGAGGGCTGTTTAGCTATTTCCTGGTCTCGAGATCTGGATGGAAACTATGCTCTTACACTTAGACCCTTCTAGGGGGTGGTAGCCCGACCAATGCATCAGGAGGGCTGTTTAGCTATTTCCTAGTCTCGAGATCTTGATGGCAACTATGCTCTTACACTCAGACCCTTCTTGGGGGTGGTAGCCCGACCAAGGCATCAGGAGGGCTGTTTAGCTATTTCCTGGTCTCGAGATCTTGATGGCAACTATGTTGTTACACTCAGATCCTTCTTGGGGGTGGTAGCTTGACTAAGGCATCAGGAGGGCTGTTTAGCTATTTCCTGGTCTTGAGATCTGAATGGCAACTATGCTCTTACACTCAGACCCTTATTAGGGGTGGTAGCCCGACCAAGGCATCCGGAGGGCTGTTTAGCTATTTCCTGGTCTCGAGATCTGGATGGCAACTATGCCCTTACACTCAGACCCTTCTTGGGGGTGGTAGCCCGACCAAGGCATCATGGATAGCGGTGTGGGGGGTAAGGGGGGGGGGGGGGGGGGGGTGAGGTTCCCTGGCTAGTCACTGGTCTTGAGGTGTCTATGTCGAATTTCCCAGTCGAATATGTAGATACTAATGTTGAACATAGTCGAAGATAAAGAAAAAAAAATTACTTTATTGATGATCGAGATATAGTACATCTTTATTAGGGATTCTAATGAAACCTAAATGGAGGTAATCTGCTTGAAAACTCCCCACTCAGGGGTAGAATTTCCTCAAGTGATCTGTGTTCCAAGTGTGGTTGATTGGTTGTCCATCCATGTTTTCGAGTTTGTAGGCTCCGTTGCGAGCAACTAATTTTATCAAATATGGCCCTTCCCAATTAGGGCTTAGGACTCCATCTGACCTTTTCCGAGTATTCAAGGTCACTTTCCTAAGCACCAGATCCTCTTCTTTGAAATTTCAGGCTCTGACCTTTTGGTTGAAATATCTAGCGATCTTGCTCTGGTAGATTGCCATTTTCTCCGCTACCCGGTCTTGTTTCTCTTCTACGAGGTCCAGATTAGCCCGGAGCTTGACCTCGTTACTTTCGGGTTCAAAATGCTGCACCATGAATGAGGTTAATTTATGATCAATGAGGAGGACCACTTCAACTCCGAAAGCCAGGGAGTAAGGTGTCTCCCCGGTAGCTGTTCTCTTTGTAGTCCAGTATGCCCAGAAGACTTCGGGCAGCTCTTCGGCCCATTTACCTTTTTTCTGCTATATTTTCTTCTTCAGAAGCTTCTTCATAGTCTTGTTGGTAGACTCCACCAGCCCGTTATTCTGGGGATGGGCTACTGAAGCGAGCCTGAGGTCGATCCCCAATCCTTTGCATAAATCTTTGAATCGGGCGTTGTCGAACTGCTTGCCCAGATCGGCTATAATGATGAGAGGGGTCCCGAATCTACATACCACATTTGTTTTGATGAACTTGGTCGTATTCTTTTCTGATGTTCGAGAAAGAGGCCCTGCCTCAACCCATCTTGTGAAATAGTCGATAGCCACGATAGCATATTTCACCTGTCCGGGAGCGGTAGGAAGCGGTCCAATTAGGTCGATCCCCCAAATGGCAAAGGGGTAGGGTGAACAGAGAGACGACAGTCGCTCAGGTGGCTGGTGGTTCAAGTTTGAAGTCATTTGACATGGCTCGCAAGATTGTACAAAGCTTCTTGCGTCTTGGTGGATGGTCGGCCAGTAGTACCCCATACGAAGCACTTGATATGCTAGAGCCTCTCCACCAATGTTGTTCCCGCAGTCCCCAGAGTGAACCTCTCTTAGTGCCCATTTAGCATCGTCAGGATGTAAACATCTAAGTAAGGGGAGGGATCTACCCCTTCTATAGAGGTACTCGTCTACCAGGAAATATCGGACCGAGAGTCTTTTAATTCTTCGGGCTTGATCGGGCTCCTCAGGAAGCTTTCCCTCTAGGAGGTAGGCAACGATCGGGTCCATCCAACAAGGCTGACGATCTAGGGAGCAGATTTCCTTATTTACGGCTATGCTCGGTTGGGAGATCACTTGGAGGGGAATTCCCCATGGTAAGGATTGGCCTCCATTTGTAGCTATCTTAGCTAGGACATCCGCGCGGTGGTTTTGGTGTCGAGGCACCAGATCGATCTTGAACCCCTTAAACTTATTTTTAAGCAACTGAGCCAGCTTTAGGTAGGCAGCCATGTTATCTCCCTTTGCCTGATACACCCCAGACACCTGATTGACAACAAGCAATGAGTCGCTCTTGATTTGTAGGTAATCGGCCTCTAGTTCGATGGCTGCCTTCATCCCGGCTATGAGGGCTTTATACTCTGCTTCATTATTTGTGGCTTTAAACTGAATCTGAAACAGTGAAAGAATTTAGTCCTCTCCGGGTCTATTAAAACTACGCCAGCTCCTCCCCCAGCTTGCCCGGATGCTCCATCTGCATAGAGGGTCAAGGACTTACAGCCTTCCGACCAATTATCTATCTCAGAGGTCTTTTCAGGGATCTCATTTGGTGCTGCGGGATTCTCTTGACCTGGAAGCGCTGAAAACTCTGCCACGAAGTCTGCCAAAGCCTGTGCCTTAATCATGGTCCGAGGCTTATATTTTAAATCCAACTGAGTGAGCTCTAGGGCCCATAAAACTAGCCTTCCGGACACATCTGGTCTTTGTAAGAATTGGCGGAAAGGTTGGTCCGTCACCACTGCTATTGAATGAGCTTGAAAGTAGGGACGGAGCTTCCTCGTCGAGATCACCAGAGCATAAGCGAGCTTTTCGAGGAGAATATAATATTTCTCTAACTTGGTTAAAGCATGACTCACATAGTATATGGGCCTTTGAATCCCATCGCCACACTTCTTGGCCAAACTCCCCGGCAGCGGCGCCATTTGACAAGGACGCTTTTTCCCTTATGTTGTTTTAAAAGATCAGTCCGTCAATAATATTTTAAGAAACCTCACAAAGCCTAAATCAGTTTACAAACATAAATATAGTGGCAAGTGGGTATCGTCCACAGGTAGCGGAGTTAGCCAAATTAGTTAAAGCTAAAGCAATGGTATGTATATATATATATATATATATAATAGCAAAACATGAATTGGTGAAAATGTAGATTGTGAACCAACTCTAAATAACACTAAATTAAATAAGTAATAAAACGAAAGGGGAAAATGGAGTGAAGGATATATAGATGATGGAAACTAAGGAGCTAATGGATTCGAAAGCAAATACTGGGCAATGTAACAAACTTGTCAATAGCACGGCTCTTCAAGGTAACCGACCTAGGATGTATAGAGTCGGTTATTTATCCCTAGAAGGTGGCCAACCTAGGATGTATAGTGCGGACCACCTATTAGGGATTAATCCTTGTAAACTACCAACCTAGGATGTATAGAGTTGATTGTTTACCGGATTCTAGAACTGAAGCTCTTCTACCTAACATTGACTCAACCGATTACAAATAGTCACCCTAGGATGTATAGTGATGACTTCTAACTCTTTCACGGATTCCGACCTAGGATGTATAGTGCCGGAAACACAATCGAGGTTAGATTAAAACCGCGGTTCAAGAGTCGGAATTCATGACTTTCCGTCTATTCTTTAGAGCATTAAACAACCAAATAGGATGTATATCTAGATGCAATACTCATTCATAATATAAAGACATCTTGCAAAGATCATGTATCTACACAAGAAATCAATGATAAACACTCACAACAAGGATAGATCAATGGAAGATAGACATGAATATCAATATAATATCAAGTTTATATACAAGCCCAATATTAAACTAACTACTCCATCAACCCCTTAGAGGGGATTTAGCTACTCATTACAACTAGGAAATCAGTAGAGAGGAGAAAGAAATAACCCTTGGAGAACATCTCCTTCCTTGAAGTGGCTCCAATCTCCTAACTTCCTTGAAGTTGAGTAGAGAATGTGAGGATGAGAGATAGAGAGAGAAACTAGATCTAAGAATGCCTAATCTGTCTAAAATGGAGTTAAAAGCTCCTTAAAACGTTTCTATACGTTTCTATTTATACTAAATACAAAAATAGGTCACTTAAGCTTTGAAAATCAGACTGGCACGCTCGGAGTGCGGGTGGAGTGCGGGTGATTTACCCGCACTGTACCCGTACTGTATGGGTTGACTGCAACTTTAGTTCTCAGATCAGGACAATAGTGCGGGTGGAGTGCCGTTGAATTACCCGCACTTGACCTGCACTTGGACCGCACTTGGCATCGCACTGTGACCGCACTTCCTCCTCAGGTGCAAAATCTACCTTCTGTCTTAAGCAACAGTGCGGGTAGAGTGCGGTTGGATGACCCGTACAGTACCCGCACTCTAATGTCAGGTGTAATTCTGCTTTTCTGTTCTTGATGCAAGTGCGGGTAGAGTGCAGTTTAATGACCCGCACAGTACCCGCACTCTAGTGTCAGGTGCGATTCTGTTCTTCTGTTCTTGGTGCAAGTGCGGGTGGAGTGCAGTTTGCTGACCCGCACAGAAACCACACTCTAATTTCAGGTGACTGAGCAGCTTCTCTGGTTTGGCATTAGTGCGGGTGGAGTGCGGTTAGCTGACCCGCACTGTACCTGCACTTTATCTCTGCACTTGCATTCTGCCCTGGCTATGCACATGAGTGCGGCTGGAGTGCGGCTGGAGTGCGGTTGCGACCCGTACTTGACCCGCACTGGACCCGCACTATAGACCTGTTTGTGCTCCTTTTCTGCTGGAATCACCACAATATGCTTCCAAGCCTGTCTCTGCATCATTTCCTTCAAATAAGCACAAAAACAACCCATAAGAGACACAAAAACGCACGAAACCAGAACATAAGGTAAGGATCTGAGGGCCTAAATATAGTACATATTTGGCCCGATCACTCAACTTACTGCAGTTTCTGAGACGGCCAGGTAGATCTGCAGCTCCTCTCCGGGAACTGGCTTGACTAACAACGGTGGGTTTGTTAAGTATTTTTTCAAGGCTTGAAAAGCTTGCTCGCTCTCCTAGCTCCATTTCATGTTTTTCTCTTGTTTGATGGCTTTGAAGAAAGGTAGACATTTATCGGTGGAGCGAGAGATAAACCTGTTGTGCTCCTCTACATGCCCAGTTAGAATTTGTACCTGTTTGAGTGAGATGGGGGATTCCAGGTCCAAGATAGCTTTGATTTTTTCTGGGTTAGCCTCTATGCCTCTCTCATGAACCATGAAACCTAGAAACTTCCCCACTGTTAACCCGAAGGCACACTTGGAGGGGTTTAACCGCAGCTGGTTTTCTCTCAGTATAAGAAAGGTCTTGCGAAGGTCTTCCCGATGTCCTTCTTGGGTTAGTGATTTTGTGATCATGTCATCGATGTATACCTCCATTGTCCTTCCAATCTCGGGCTTGAATAGCTTGTTAACTAACCGCAGGTATGTAGCCCCTACATTCTTCAAACCAAATGGCATCACCTTATAGCAGTACAAGCCCTGCCCAGTAATGAAGCTAGTCTTATCTTGGTCAGCTGTGTCCATGAAACTTAGAAGTTTATTTTTGGAAGTGGAGTCAACCAGCTGGTCGACCTTTGGTAAAGGAAAACTATCTTTTAGACATGCCCGATTGAGGTCGGTGTAATCGACACACATACGCCACTTCCCATTCGTCTTCATAACCATGACCACGTTGGCAATCCACTCGGGATAGCGCACTTCTCTTATAAACCCTGCCTTGATCAATTTGTCTACTTCTTCCCGCACCGCAGCATTCCTCTCAGCGTTGAAGTGACACCTCTTCTGTTTGACGGGCTTGACTGTTGGATCTACCGCTAGTCGATGGGTGGCCAATGATACCGGGATCTCAGGCATTTCATCGTGGCTCCAAGCGAAGATGTCGCTGAATTCTCTAAGAAGACCAATCAAGCCTTCTTTCACTTATGGCTCGAGGGTAGGCCCGACCTTGATGACTTTAAAGGGATCATCATTTCTGATGGGTATCTCCTCTAGTCTATCTACGGATTGCCCGCTGGCCCACTCCTTGCTCTGTTCCTCCTCATAAGGCATAATGGGTTCACTCTTTGGATGCTCCGAGGGCTCCATTTCTTCCTGGATTATCTGGGATGTTTCAATATCTTCCTGGATTATTACGACCTGTTTTACTAAAGCTATAGGATTGGCAGACACTGCATAGCACTTCCTAGCTACTTGCTGGTCTCCACGTACCTCCCCCACCTTGGTTCCCACCGGGAACTTTAGGACATTGTGGTATATAGTCAAGACTCCCTTTAAGGAGGACAAGAATGGTCTCCCTAGGATGGCGTTATAGGCCGATGAGGTGTCAACCACAACAAAGTTCCTCATAACATTCTGTTGGAGAGGTGTGGTTCCAACGATTACTGGGAGGATCTTCGATCCCACCAGTATGATCGAATCCCCGGTGAACCAATAAAGTGGAGTTGTAAAACTATTGTAACACCATTGCTTCAAATTTAATTTTTCCAAAGTATCCTTGAAGAGGATATCTACACTGCTGCCCGTATCTACGAGCATGCGATGGACCAGGCAGTTGGTAATTTGTATCATGATCAAAATGGGATCATCATGAGGTTGCACAGTGTTGAAGACATCTGCTTCAGTGAAAACGATCTGTGCTGACTGGGAGGGCTCCATCGGGCTATGGCTAACCTTGAAGACACCTTGGCTCTTTTCTACATGGGGGATCTTCCTTGCGTGGTTTTTTCTGGAATTATTGGAGGTGCCAACCAGTGTGGGCCCTCCGCTGATGGTGTGTATCACATGGATTTGTTGCATTAAATCAGTCTGTTACCCCTTTCCCTTCTCCGCGTCTTTACGGATCTTGATTTGTACTTCCCTTCCAATCCGAATGTTATCTCTGATCTGCTGTAAGAACTCAATCAAGCATCTCCCCTTTATCAGGGCTTCAATTTGGTTACGCAAATTATAACACTCTGAAGTGTTGTGGCCCACATCTTCATGAAAGTCGCAGTACTTGTACCGGTTCCTCCTGTCAACTGGGGCTTTCATGAGAGCAGGCTTTTAGAGTAGCCCCTTGTCTCGTATAGCAAGGTAGATCGTTTCCCTGGAAGCTTTCAGGGAGTGTAGTAGTCATACCCTTTCTCCCTTCGCATTATCAGGGCTACAGTCCTGGGAGGTGGCAAAGCCCGAGGAGGGGTTCGTCTTGCTGGATTTTTTTCTTACCTATGCTGAGGAGCGGGGAAACGATAGGTCGACCTATTGGGAGGTTTATTCAGAGTTTTCTGAGCTGGCTCAGATTTGGGGGCTTCTTTTTTCTGACGGTTCACCGTTCTCATATCGTTGTGTTCCATCTTGACTTTGAGTTGCTCGTCGATCTCGACCTGCTCAAGAGCCCGATTGTAGGCCTCTTGGTAAGTCTTGGGAGGTCTCTTGGTGAAGGAACGGGAAAGCTTTCCCGCCCATAGGTTTCGCCTAAAATTGGCGAGAGTCTCTTTCTAGGTGAAAACTCCCATTTGTATGACTTCTTTGTGAAAACATTCCACGTACGATCGAAGTGTTTCATTTCATTCCTGAATCACATATTGGAGGTGTATGGGATCCTTCAGACAAGGTTTGACCCCTTGGAACTGCGAGAAAAAATCGGTTGATAACTTCGTGAAAGAATCCATGCTACCAATAGGCAGCTTCCTGAACCAAGTTTTTACGTAGTCGATTAGGGTCGTTGGAAACGTCCTACACATAGCTGCTCTGGTAGTATTCTGGACCTCCATCTATTGGACAAAGCTCTCCAGGTGGCTTAAAGGGTCTTCTATTCCGGAGAACTTATCTGTTGGCATTTTAAATTTTGGTGGGAGCTCCGCTTCCCGGATCCTCCTAGTGAAGGGAGCATTCATCTCGCTTAATGGATCCTTTTTATTCTCCTTGTTCTTTCCTTTTCTTACCTGCTGGACCTCTTTTTGTAGCTTTGCCAGCTGATCCCTCAGCTGCTTGTTCCCAGGTTTCTTTGAATTGATCTCTGATTCTTCGCTGCCAGGTCCCTCCGATGAACTGGCGACCTCTACCCGATCCCCTTCATGGACAGGATCCACTCGGGAAGTTTGTCTATTCTCTTCCTCTTTGGCCCGGGTGTTCCTTCTCGATGCCGTTGGGCGAGGTACCTCTCGTTGCACCCAGATCAAAGCATCTGCGGTAGACTTAACTCGCCTGGGCTGATATTGTGAAGGTCTTTTCAGAACTGGGGGCATGGGTCCTAGCGTATCCCGGATCGAAAGTTGGAGCCCAGTCCTGTCTCAAGCTGGCTCTAGAAGAGGAGGTCCCAGGTGGTCGAAAGCAGGCTGCCTAGCCCCGAACCTGCTCGGTTCTCCCCAATAATTCGGGTTTATTGGTTGGACTGTTATGCCTTCGGGGAGCAGGAGGATGTGGACGGTTTCCACGAAGTCTACCGCTTGACCGTCGAGCGCGGCCTGGCTTATTATAGGGTGGCCAGAAGCCCGCGCATTAGCTGTTTGGACCAAAGCTTGATTGCTATACCTAGACTTCTTCCCCTTCCTTGGGCCCTTTCGCGTTGGCCTCGCCGAAGGTTGTTCTGAAGCTCTATGTTGTCCTTGGGAGGAGCGGAGCCTCATGGTTCCTGAAAAACAATGAAAATGCAAATGTAAATAGTTGGCTTGATTAACTGGGTGTAGTTCCCCACAGACGGCGCCAGAAAGTGTTAACAGAAATCTCAGTTAACACCTTCGAGACCACTACCACGTAAGTGGTGCCCAAGGTTGAATGTATGTTTGACAGTGCTTAGTAAAATGACAAGGACTATTGGTACTATTATCCACCAAAGAGAATCAAAAATGCTTTCTTTATTAATAGTGTGTAATATACAGATCTCTCTCAAATTGCTCTCAATTTCTCTAGGGTGTAGTCGGGTTCTTGTCGTATCCCTGTCAAAAAGTGGTCCTCTTCTCTGAAGACCGAAGTCCTTCTTTTGTACACTGTCTTCATAGGTTAAACTAACTGATTCTCCCTTTGATTTTCTCAATCCCTTCCCTTCTTATCGGTCGGGATTTCTCATTTAAATGTCATTGACTTTGCGTTAATTGCTGAGTTGAGAATATCTTGGTGGAGATTAATTTGTTTCCTGTTTGGACTCTATTACTTGTTATGTACGTATGTAACATCTTAAGATATGATCCAGTGTATCTTCATGTCTTATTAGCATGATCCCCCATAGGGGTCGTTGAATATGGTGTATATTATGGTAAGGTATATCAGATAGTGAGGTCGATCAGTGTCTTGGCCCCGATATTCAGGAGCTTAGTCTAGCCAGGAGCTAGGTCTGACCTCCCTTGATCTTTTGGAGCTAGATGCGGCCTCCTACGGATACCTCTCTATGTCGGCGGGGTATAGGCGAGATTCTAGAGAGGTTGTGAGGTAACCTCGACTTCGAGGGAATTTCCTGGTTTCAGGTTCGGTGATCCGGGCTAGATCTGACCGAGCTGGGCTCTACTTCAGGTGTTTCTGGAGCCCGTCCTTATTTCTGTAGGGCGGTATCATAGGTCGGCTTCGGGTAACGTGGTCTTCTGGTGGATAACCTCTGGCATAGAGCTAGACTAAGAGGGTGGAAAATTTCCCTTTGGTCCCTAACCAAATTTGGTTATTAACACTTGATAACTCTGGTATTTAAATGGTCCAAAACTTGGTCATGGGTAGAAATCCATGTATCCTTCCATAAGATGCACAACACAACGCAATCACACGAAACTAACACAACTAAAATAAGATCAGTATAGTAATGGTACAATAAAGACAACACTCAAAACTCAAATAAAAGAAAAGAAACAAAAAATGCGAAATTGTATACTAAAACAAAACCTAATCACAACTATGTACGCTGATCCCCAGCAGCAGCGCCATTTGGAACGCGCAATATTTTATATGTCATGATATGAACTATTAAAACAAATTTATAAGATCCCAAGATGCACTCAAACAAGTATAAAACTAGTATGTGGCAAGTATGGGTATCGTTCCTCAAAGATCGAGCGATAGTTATGAGTAAATTAATGCTTTAGTTAAAAATGCTAGAAAAGTAAATTGATATGGATTTGGAGAAGAACTAAAACTAAAGTGTAGACTAAGCTAAAATGCACTAAAATTTTCTATTCTAAAAAGGTATGGATATGTTATATGTAGATTAAGGAATTGAAGAATTCAACTAGCAAACAATGGGTAAAAAATGAACTCACAATGATTGTCATTAACTAATGCAATCACCCTAGGATGTATAGGAGTGACTATTTACCACTTGTGAGTGCCCAAACCATCATGTATAGCATTGGCCACCCGCAATTGGTTATACAATGAAAGAACATCTATCTTATAAGGGACAAATCTCTTTGTTAAAAATCACCAACCCATCATGTATAGGTTGATGCTTAATCTATCACATGCAAACAATCCTAGGATGTATAGTCTTGATTACCCGTGAAAGATTAGAATTAGGTGAGATTAATAAGTCTGAATATTACTTGGGTCTTGTACCCTTGTTCAATCCTCCTATTCAATTGAGCTTAGAGAGACAAGCATCATGTATAATTGATTCTCTACACATATAACTTCTCAAACAACTCATGAAGAGAGTCATGTACAATCAAACACAAATTGCTTTTGAAATCAAGTAAAACATTGAATAGAACCAATGAGATAGATTTTTAATAGAAGATATTGAGTTCATTACAAATACCCATATTTACAAGTGAATCACAACAATCCCTTAATGGGATTTAGCTACTCATAACAACTGGAATACAAGAATAAAAAGGAGGGAAGTAGAATAGACCCATGTAGAACCTTCTTTCTTCAAGCTTCAATCCACCTCCTATGTTCTTGTGAGTAGCAATTGATGGAGATGATGATGGGTTTTTGGTGAGAAAGGATTTTGGGATTTAGAGAGAGAAAGAATCAATGGAATGGTGTATGGTCGTGGTGCTCTCCTGTTGAAAATCAGAATTGAAAACTATTTATACTTCCTTCAAAAACTAGGCCAAAATGCTAATGTGGTGAGCTGGGTTTCCCGTGTAGCACGGGTATAGCAAGGGTAGGTTACCCGTGCAGTTACCCATGTAGTCTTTATATCCCTTCAGATTTGCACAATGTGCACGGGTATGTGCACGGGTGCACCACTCGTGCAGTTGCCTTCTCCCATGGCCTTGCTCCCTGGTCTGGTGAACTGCCCGGGTAGGTGCATGGGTGTGACTCGTACAATTACCCATGTAGTTTGGTCTTCTCAAAATCCACCTTCCGGTGCACAGGTGAGTGCACAGGTATTGGACGGGTATGCTACCCGAGCTCTTTTGCTTTCTTCACTTCATTTGTGCACTAATTGGTCCGATTTGCCCCTATTTATGCCTTTTTACCTAATGCCTGCAATAATTACAAAATGAGCCATAAATACACATAAAAAAGCTCAAGAACGAAACAAAGAGAAATGATATGAGGGCCAAAATGTATAACATTTTTGGCTCGATCACAAACCGTGAGTCTCGGTGGCAAGAGATACATTTTTATTTGTGTTGATGATTTCTGTAGATTTACATGGACATATTTTCTTAGAGAAAAATCTGAAACATTTGAAAATTTTTAAATGCTTTGCTCTAAAATTCAAAATGAAAAGAACTCACACATTAAAAGCATTAAAAGAATTAGGAGTTACCATGGGAAGGAATTTGAAAATGCTAGTTTTGAAATCTATTGTAATAGCTTTGGCATTTCCCATGAGTTCTTGGCACATCAAACTCCTTAACAAAATGGGGTTGTAGAGAGGAAGAATTGGGTCCTTCAAGAGATGGCCCATGTGATGTTGCTTAGCAACAATGTCCCTAGGAACCTTTAGGCCGAGGCCGTCAATACGACTTGCTACATAGGAAATAGAGTCTTCCTAAGGCCCGGTACTAGGCAACCCTCCTATGAATTATGGAAGGGTAGAAAGCCAAATGTTAGCTACTTCCACTCATTTGGAAGCAAATGCTACATACTTAATGACCGTGATCAACTTGGCAAGTTTGATGCCAAGAGTGAAGAGGGAATTTTTATTGGCTATGCCCTTAATAGTAAGGCCTACAGAGTATTCAATTTGAAAACTCATAGTGTCATGGAATCATCCAATGTTGAAATAGATGATTGTAGGCTTAGAATTACTAACCATGATAAGGAGGTTGATGTGGTTCATGATTCTCTGTTGGAGAAATATGGTGAGACTTCTATTGATGTGAAGTCAAATCAAGATGAATAGGTTATTCAACCTCTTGATAGAGATCCATCTTTGGACTCCAAAGAACCCGCTCCATGGGTTAGACATTTCCACAACTAGAATGATATTCTTAGAGATGTGAATGAGGGTGTTAGGACTAGATGTCAAATAGCTAATCAAATTAGCTACACTTGTTACACCTCTAAAATTGAACCCAAAAAGGTTTATGAAGCCTTGAATGATAAGTTTCAGGTTCTTGCCATGCAAGAAGAGCTAAACCAATTTGAAAGAAATAAGGTTTGAACTCGAGTTCCTAGACCCAAGAACACCAATGTCATAGGCACCAAATGGGTGTATAGGAACAAGTCGGATGAGAATGGCAACATTGTGTGCAACAAGGCTAGACTTGAGCACAAGGATACTCTCAAATTGAAGGTGTCGACTTTGAGGAGACTTTTGTTCCGGTTGCCTATCTTGAGTCCGTAAGGCTTCTCCTGTCCATATCATGTGTGCACAAGTTCAAATTGCACCAAATGGATGTTAAGAGTGCCTTCCTCAATGGCTTCTTGCATGATGAAGTGTTTGTTGAGCAACCCAAGGGGTTTGTGGATCCACACCACCCCAATCATGTATATCGCCTCAAGAAGGCTCTATATGGGTTGAAACAAGCACCAAGGGCTTGGTATGAGCGCCTCACTCAATTCCTTGCTGACAATGACTACTCTAGGGGCAGTGTTAACAAGACCTTGTTCATCAAGAGTAACAAAGATGAGCTATTTATAGCTCAAATCTCTGTTACTTTTATTATGTTTGGCTCCACCAACATACCCAAAGTTCAACAATTTGTTGATGTGATGTCTCATGAATTTGAGATGAGTTTGGTTGGTGAGCTTCATTGCTCCTTAGGTTTGCAAATTAAGCAACTGCATGATGAGATTTTCATTTCCCAAGCTAAGTATGCAAAAAACCTAGTAAAGAAGTTTGGTCTTGAGAATGCGAAACATTATGACACACCCATGAGTACCACAGTGAAACTAAGTAAGGATGCTAGTGGGAAAAGTGTGGACCAAAGGCTTTATCGTGGCATGATTGGTAGCTTGCTTTACTTGATTGCAAGTAGCCCCGATATAGCCTTTAGTATGGGTGTGTGTGCTAGGTACCAAGCGGATCCTAAGGAGTCTTATCTCTCCTCTGTGAAGAGAATCATTCGATATGTGAATGGGACATCCAACTATGGGTTCTGGTACTCTTTTGACACTAATGCTAGCTTAGTTGGCTTTAGTGATGCAGATTGGGCAGGGAATTGTGATGATAGGAAGAGTACATCGGGTGGTTACTTCTTCCTAGGCAATAACTTGGTCTCATGGTTTTGCAAGAAGCAAAATTCCATCTCTCTATCCATAGCTGAAGCGGAATACATAGCCGCCAGGAGTGCTTGCACACAACTCTTTTGGATGAAGCAAATGCTTGTGGATTACGGCTTTGATCAAGGTACTCAAACCTTTTATTGTGATAAATTGAGTGCTATTAACATTTCAAAGAATCCGGTTCAGCACTCTATGACAAAGCATATAGACATTAGGCAGTACTTCATTAGAGAGCTTGCTAAAAACAAATGCATTGCACTTGAACATGTTGGAACAAATGATCAACTAGTGGATTTATTCACAAAGCCCTTAGATTCAACTAGGTTCATGGCACTTAGTAGGTCTATTTGGATTTGTCATATGCCTTGATATGCTTTGGTGATTGACCCCATATGGGGAGCTCAAGCAAAGAGAGCAACCTTGCAAAGTTGAAATGAGCAAAAATTTTATCAACATTATGCTTCTTTATTAATTGCTTGAGCATTTTGATTATGCATATATATGAGTGTATGGCTTTTTATTCAATAAGTGTGCCATTTGATTTGTTTGTAATCCATGTCACATTTATGTTCAAACGTGCATTTTTGGACTAGGAGAATTGATGACCCTTAATTTATCTCCATGACATGTGAACTTAATTTTGACATGCTAAAATATTATGCATGAGTTATGTGTGTGCAAATGTGTGTGGAAGCATCTTGACAAGGCTAAGCTCAATAAAGACCTTGTGTTCATGCAATAAATAAGGATGTCTCATCCAATTTAGATTTGTCTCTTTTCTTAATGGTTGAACAAGACAACAACCAATAATGATTCTATATCCATTCAGTTAATAAGGATTTTATATCCATGTCTTGATTGACCATTAATGATTGACATGGTTGCTTATGTGTGCTACAAATTTTTAAAGCTATACCTTATTTAATTATGGCAAACGGGTACAAATTGGTTTGAATTCCTTTGGAATCCTTCTGATGTTCACTTTGCCAAATACCATTTGCTTGAACCTTGATGTTGCATGTCTTGCATCCAAAGCAAAAATTCGCACATTTCTTTTAAATAAAACCTCATTGATTCTCTCTCGATTAATTGCATTGCATAAGGTTGTTGTTTATGATTATGCACTTATCTTGCAAATGAATATTTGGATATTGTCTTCTTGAGGGGGAGTAACCCATTTAGGGGGAGCATTTGCATTTGCATTACTGGTTGCATGTTGGCTTGCTTTCTTTTATTATGCAAATTGCTTCTTATTTATTATCTCTCCTGATCACCTCACATACACTTGTCTTGGAAAGTGTAGTTTCACAGTTTTGTAGGGATGGCTATTCTACAAGAGATCGAAGACGTGAAGATTTAGATTTTAGGTATCTCTTTGTAATGTAGAATAACTTTTGTTGACCTCTTGTTTTTCTTATGTTTGTTTTGTGATGATGTTTTGTGCGTGGTGGTTTTGTCACGAAATAGCCAAAGGGGGAGATTGTAAGTTCCTCACATTTTGATTGGCTTATTTCGTTGTCAAACCACATGGGAATTTGCTTGTAAGGGTAGATTAGGCCTCATTGGTTGTGATCAAGCTTCAAGGGCATCATCATTCTTAAGAGAACTTCAAAGGTATATCACATGCTTAATTCTCCTTGAAGAGGTTTTTAGTTGCACACACTCACATCTTATGCATTTGTATTGACATGCATTTATTGTTACACACACACACACTCACATGCATTTAAGTTAGTGTGTTGTCTAGTGTGCTAGGCGACATGCTAGGCCACTTGTGCATGTCACCTCTGAAGTCGCCTTAGTCTTGATATTTTTCTCCAGTGTGTAAGGCGACTTCTTAGGCCACTTGTGCATGTCGCCTTACATGTCGCCTCGGACATCTTGTTAAAATTTTTGAAATTTGCTGCTTTGCCAAAATTTTTGAGCTTAATTTAGCTTGGTGAGATACCTTGAGCATAGTGTTTGTGGCGAATTTGTGTATGCTTAGTTTACTTGTAGTCATTTTAGGGGTCTCTTTTGCACTTCATGGGTTAGTCCCATCTTTTGGTGTCCAAGTTGAAGGGACTCGGTGCTCAAGCACCTTATTCTAATAGTGGAGATACCCTTGTGAGTTCACAAACACGAGCCAAAAGCGTACAAATACAGGGGAAAATGTTTTCAAATCTTTAAACATTATTCAAACACCATGCATAGTCTCAATACATCACATAATCATCATGTGTCATAGAACATTTATCGAGCCAAAAATGTCATACATTATGGCCTTAATATCCTTACTCTTTGTTTTGTTCTTGAGTGTTTTTATGTGTATTTATGGCTGTTTTGGTTTTTATTGAAGGCATTAGGTAAAAAGGCATGAAGAGGGGCAAAATGGACCAATTAGTGCACAAATGAAGTGAAGAAAGCAAAAGTGCACAGGTAGCATACACGTGCACTACCCGTGCACTTTCTAGTGCACTGGAAGGTGAAAATATTGGAGAATCTTAGTGCATGGGTAGCTGCACAGGTACGACCCGTGCACTTACTCGTGCAGTCCACAACCTAGTGAGCAGAGTCTCGGACAAATACCAACTGCACGAGTGGTGCACGAGTCAACCAACCGTACACTGACCCATGCACATTGCACAATGCAGGAAGAAAATGAGTTGGCACGGGTACACTGCACGGGTACCTCACCCGTTCTATACGGGATACCCAGTTCGCCACATCAGCATTTTGGCCTAATTTTTGAAGGAAGTATGAATACTTTTCAAACCGAATTTTTGAGGGGAGACCCACGACCATACACCACTCCATTCATTCTCTCTCTCTCTAAATCTCAAAAATCTTTATCGCCAAAAATCCATCATCATCTTCATCAATTGCTACTCATTAGGACATAAGAGGTGGATTGAAGCTTGAAGAAAGAAGGTTCTACATGGGTCTTTTCTACTTTCCTCCTTTTTATTCTTGTATTCCATTTGTTGTGAGTAGCTAAATCTCATTAAGGGATTGATGTGATTCACTTGTAAATTTGGGTATTTGTAATGAACTCAATATCTTTTATTAAACTCCATCTAATTTGTTCTACTCAATGTTTTACTTGATTTCAAAAGCAATTTGTGTTTGATTGTATATGACTCTCTTCATGAGTTGTTTGAGAAATTATATGTGTAGAGAATCAATTATAAATGATGCTTGGCCCTCTAAGCTCAATTGAATAGGAGGATTGAACAAGAGTACATGACCCAAGTAATATCCAGACTTATTAATCTCACCTAATTCTAATCTTTCATGGGTAATCAAGACTATACATCCTAGGATTGTTTTCATGTGATAGATTAAGCATCAACCTATACATGATGGGTGGGTGATTTTTAACAAAGAGATTTGTCCCTTATGTGATGGATGTTCTTTCATTGTATAACCAATTGTGGGTAGTCAATGCTATACATGATGGTTTGGGCACTCACAAGTGGTAAATAATCACTCCTATACATCCTAAGGTGGTTACATTAGTTAATGACAATTAATGTGAGTTCATTCTTTACCCATTGTTTGGTAGTTGAATTCATCAATTCCGTAATCCACATATCACATATCCATACTTTTTAGATTAGTGCAATTTAGCTTAGTTTACATTTTAGTTTTACTTTTTCTCAAAAACCATATCAATTTACTTTTCTTGCATTTTTAACTAAGGCATTAGTATAATTATAACTATCGCTTGATCTCTGCGGAACGATACCTATACTTGCCACATACTAGTTTTATACTTGTTTGAGTGCATCTTGGGATTTTATAAATTTGTTTGGCTTGCATTCACGACATATTAAAATGCACGTTCAAAATGGTGCTGCTGCCGGGGATCGGGGTACATAGTTGTGATCAGATTTAGCCTGAGTGTTAGTTATTTATTTGAGTTTCTTTTACTTTGATTGTACTTGTTATTTTGAATTTACATGTGCATAGGTACATGCACGGGAGACGTTCTTTGAGAGGCGGTTAAGTACTGAGAATTAACAATATTCATCGAATTGGAGGATTGATCAAACAGTTTGAGAACAACAATTTTGAAGAAGAGATGGCTGAAGAAATTCCACAGAATACACTAGTTGAGGAACAAGGAACAAATGAGGAGGACTTGGGACTCATAATTAGGGAGTACATGATCGGGCCAAATATGTAGTATATTTAGGCCCTCAAATACTTACCTTGTGTTCTGTTTTCGTGCGTTTTTGTATCTCAAATGGGTTGTTTTGTGCTTAATTGTAGGAAATGGTGCAATGAGGGGTTTGGAAGCGTGTTACAGTGGTTCCGGCAGAAAAAGGGCAAAAGGAAAGACAAAGGACCATAAGCAGCTCTACAGTGCAGGTCAAGTGCGGGTCGCAACCGCATTTCAACCGCACTCATACACACAGCCGGGACCTGATACAGGAGAAAGGCTACAGTGCGGGTCAAGTGCGGGTCATCCAACCGCACTTCACCCGTACTGTTGCCAAACCAGAGAAGCTGAAGTTGCACCTGACGTTAAAGTACGGGTACTGTGAGGGTCGTCCAACCACACTCCACCCACACTAATGCCAAACCAGAGAAGTTGAAGTTGCACCTGATATTAGAGTGTGGGTACTGTACGGGTCATCTAACCGCACTCCACCTGCACAGTTGCCAAACCATAGAAGCAGCAGTTGCACCTGACATTAGAGTGCGGGTTCGGTGCGGGTCATCCAACCGCACTCCACCCGTACTATTGCTCAAGACAGAGGAGTGGATTTTGCACCTGACAGTAGAGTACGACTCAAGTGCGGGTAAAGTGCGAGTCAAATGCGGGTAATCCAACCGTACTCCACCCACACTATTGCCCAGATCCGAGAACTGAAGATGAAGACAACCCATACAGTGCGGGTAATTCACCCGCACTTCACCCGCACTTTAAGCATGCCAGATTGATTTTTGAAGTTTAAGTGACCTATTTTTGTTGGTTGTGTAAATAGAAAAGGATGGAAATGTTTTAGCAAGCCTTTGACTCCATTTTTCAGAGGTTTTACACACTTAGATCTAGAATCTCTCTCTCTCTCTCTCGCATCCTTACATTCTTTACTCAACTTTAAGGAAGTAAGGAGATTGAAGCCACTTCAAGGAAGGAGATGTTCTCCAAGGGTTCTTTCTCTTTCCTTTCTCTTATTTTTCTAGTTGTAATGAGTAACTAAATCCCCTCTAAGGGGTTGATGGAGTAGTTAGTTGAATATTGGGCTTGTACATAAACTTGATGTTCTATTGATATTTATGTCTATCTTTCACTGATCTATTCTTGTTGTTAACGGAAATTTTGCTCAAGGTGAGAAATCTCAGTTAACACCCTCAAGACCACTACGACGTAGGTGGTGGCCAAGGTTTATTGTATGTGTAGCAATGATTTCTAAAATGACAAGAAAGCAAGAATATTTTATTGAACGTGCATGGTATACAAATACAGAAATTCTTTTATCTTTACTCTCAACTCTCTCTAGGGAGTGGTTGATTGTTTGTCGTATGCCTGTCGAATAGTAGTCTCCTTTTTCATTCTCTTTCTTTTCTATTTATACATAGTTTGTAGGTCAAACAGACTGATTCTCCCCTTGATTTTCTCAGTCTCTTCCCTCCTTATCGGGTAGGATTTCTTGTTTAAATGTCATTGACTTTGCCGAATTGAGAGTATCGTGGTGGAGATCAGCTTGTTTCCTTTTTGGATTCTATTACTTGTTCTGCATATAGGTACCGTTTCCAGATATGATTAAGTGTATCCCTCGTACCTTTCAGCATGATCCTTTATAGAGGTCGTTGAATATGGCATGGTATGGTGCACCAACCAGTGAGGTTGGTTAGTGTTCTGACCTTGATATCTGAGAAGTTTCATCCAGCTTGGAGCAAGATTTGGCTTCCCTTGACCCTTTCGAAGCTAGGTATGGCTTTCCCTGACCTTTTGAAGCTAGGTGCGGCCTTCCTTCATCCAGCTTGGAGCCAGGCCTGGCTTCCCTTGACCCTTTCGAAGATAGGTGTGGCTTCCCCTAACCTTTCGAAGCTAGGTGCGGCCTTCTAGGGACATTCTTCTGTGTTAATCGAGGTACAGACGAGTCTCTGGAGCGTATGCGAGGTGACCTCGACTTAGGGGAGCTTCTAGCTTTGGTGATGCGGGCTAGATCTGATCATTCCGGGCTCTATCCAGGATGTTTCCGGAGCCCGTCCTTGTTCCTGGGGTAATATCGTAGTTCGGCTCTGGATATAGAGGTCTTCTGGTGGAAACTCTCGGGTCTGGAACCAGGTCTGGGAGGTGGAAAATTTTCCTTTGGTCCTTAGCCAATTTTGGCTACTAACAGAAGTCCCCTCTGACTTGAACACCAGACGTCGAGCTCGGGGTTGGGGTCAGATTTTTACTTTATTTGGGAAATCTTCCTCTTTTTACCGTTACCGATATATTGGGAAAATTTCTTCATTTGAGTGACGTCATGCGAACCGATTAATTTATCTTCGCATTAATCTAATTGCGTTACAGCAGTCCCCGAGATTTTTTACCGTTACCAGAATCTTGGGGAGATCTTCCTCTTAACTGCGTAAGTGATGTGGCGTGAGATGATTAGCCCGCTGTTGAGTTTAATCCGGTTACTTTACTGTAGTCGATTTTTTACCGTTACCAGACGAGTATCTCGGTAGCTCGTGTTGTTGCCCTCCTGCCTATATATATGTCTATTTTCCTCCTCGTCTTCCTCTCATCTCTTCGAGCTAAAATTTTTTTTGCTGAGAAATATTTCCATTGCCTTTCCTCTAAGCTTGCTTCTTTCTTCACTCTTCGTCCTTTTTGGCTTTTACAATGTCGAAAAAGAGTCGCGACTCAGCTGATTCCATACTCAACGGCGAGGAGGTCGTCAGTCTTACTCTGGGGAAGCGGGCTAGGAGGAGTTCTGATGGCGACGATTCCCCGCCCACCTCGCAACGTCGGCGGTCAAGTAGGAATGTATCCATCGGGACTGGGTTCTCTAACCATCCCGACCACCCTTTGGATATCGTCGATGATGACTCCGATAAAGAAGCAGACGGTGGCACCGCGGGGGAGCGTCGGGTCTCGGGTCCTGGTCCCCTTGTGGAGAGGCTCCCTCATTACGATTTCCGGGTTGTCCCAGATTCCACCGTTGACCCAGTATTGATTGATCGCTTGAGGTCAAAGTTTGGCATCCCCGACAGCGTATCCATCTCGGTGCCTCCCAAAAATTACGAGTTCTTCAATCCCCCTAAAGGCGTGCTTCCGATTCATGTGGCCGCTCTTGAGAAGGGGGTCAGGCTTCCTCTGTATCTGACCCTTTGGCGGGCTCTCAATGCCATCCAGCTCGCTCCCCTCCAGTTGATGTCTGGCTTCTGGAGGCATCTGATTGGTTTCCTTGTATTATGGAGTGAACAATGCCAGATGAGTAAGGTGACGAGGGAGCCGGGTGCAGAGGAGCTGGCCTATCTCTTCCAGATTGGGAGCTTGTCTGGGGCTCCTCGAGGTCAGTTATATGCCAAGGCCAAGAACAAGCTCAACTTCATTGTTCCTAGTTCCTCGAAGAAGGACCCCGCATGGAAAGAAGAATGGATCCTGGCGGGGGATGACTGGGGGAGCTCAATTTTCATCGGAGGGCATGAATTCGAGGTTCCCACGGCTTTCAGTGACAAGCCCTCCTGGGACCGATACTCCCTGCCTTCTGAGTCCGAAGCTGTTTTAAAGGCTATTCTAGCTCGAAATTATTTGAATATGAAGTTCCCTACTGCTGAAGCTTTTGATCCTAGTAGGGTGAACAAGTATTTGCGGATTTCAGACGCTATTCCTCGTAAGTGTCATTGAGTTTCTTCGCCTTATTACTTAGCTTGGTTCTAACATTTTCTTTTTTAATTTGCTTATTCACAGTTTTCATCGTGGAACCGGCCACCCGTCACGTCTCACGCTCCCCTCAAGGTGGAATTTCTCTTCCCGCCTCTGGGGTCAAACTCGCTCTGGCTTCATCTATCTCTTCGGCTGGATCTAAGATGGCCACTCTTGCCTCGCGGGCTTTCCGAGCTTTGGGTAAGGCTCCCAGGTGGTTGGCCCGGCTGCTTCTGCCCCCTCGGCCGTGGCCGCCAAAGTTGCTACCCCTTCGACTCAAGCACCTGATTCCGCTGTGCTTCCAACAACCAAAGCCTCGGAGGTTTCTAGGAAAGGTGTTGCTTCTGGGAAAGGTGTCGCGAAAGTTCCTTCCAGCTGCTCCTGGCCTCAGTTGAGCTCGATAGGGCGGGATAAGGTCCTGGAGCAATTCATAGCGTCCTGTCCGGGTGGTGGGATCTCCAAGATGGCTTTTATGCCCGTGGACATCCTTATAACCAAGGGGTCTGCTATTTTAGCTGAGGTAATTGTATTTCCTTCACGCTACTCTTGTTAATTCGTTCAGTTTCTAACTCGGGTTCTGTATTTTGTAGGCCTTCAAGCTTAATGTCGCGATGGGCCAGCAAGTAGCCCTTCTGCGTAATCGGGCTGTAAAAGCTGAAGTTGAAGCCGAGAAAGCCGGGGAACTGCTCAAGCAGGCTTGGTCTTTAGTGGAAGAGGTGACTTCAGCCAGGGAAAAATCAAGGTCGAGATGGCTGAGCTTCGCTGCGATCATGAGAGGATGAAGCAATCTTATGATCAGGAGTGTTTTCAATCTCTCTGGCTGGCTAGGGAGTAGGATTCCTGGAGATCTGAGGCTAAGAAGTTGGACCTCGAGAACCAGTCTATGATTACTCAGGTGACCAAGCTGCAAGCTGATGCGGAGACCTCCTTCAGCGACAGGTATTTCTATGCTTCCTTTCAGGCCGCGGAAGCTCTTCCTCCTCCCTTTGATTTATCATCTATTACGGGCTGGGATAGACAGGAAATAATGCTCAAGGCTGCCGAGTTATCTCACCCTGAAGGCGACAAGGTGGTCCCTTCGAGCCCAATAGGAGCTGGGATGCAGCCCGCTCAGACAGATCCCTCATTCCCTCTTCCTAATTTTATCACCTCAAGTCCTAGGGAGTCTTCCAGCAAAGTGATGTCGTCTCGATCCGAGGAGGACCAATCGGGAGCTGGTGAAGAGGTTAGGAGCCCATCTGAGGACCCCCCTTTAATAGAGATGGAGGTCGACAGTAGCCAGACGGGGTCCTTGGCTGCCCTTCTTGACGCGGTTATCCCTCCTGAGGTTATGGACGTAATTAATGAGGTTTTGGAGGAAGATCCAGCTGATCAACCGATGGAGTCTTTAGATGGAGGAGCGGTCAGCGAGGATAACCAAGATGGACAGCTATCTGTAGAGGGAGTTGATGGCGAGGATCAACAAAAGGAAGGAGGGCTAGTGGAGGGCAGCCATGAGAGTCCCAAAGTTTAAAGCGTTTCATCATGACTTGTTTCTGATAGAGCCCGGAAAAAGGGGTGGGCACCCCGTTTTGCCCTTATCAGTTTTCCCTTTTTCTTCTTCTTTTTGTAGCCCAAGTTCGGGGGTTGGGCTCCTCATTTGGATGTAGCCTTATCAGGGGGTAGGCTCCCCTTGTCCTTAATGATAAATCGAAGCGCTCTTTTGAGAACTTTTTTATTTTATTTCTGGTCTTGAATGGGATCCAGAGTAGCATCTTTAGCAACAATTAAGATTCGTGTAGGGAATTATGATGATTTTGATCCTGCACACGAAAGCAAACATTAGATATATATATATATGTATATATATATATATATATTTATATGGAGTGATAACCCAACCAAGACATCATGAGGGCTACTTAGATATTTCCTAGTTTTTTAGTTCTGGAGGGCAACTATGCTTTTACACTCAGATCCTTCTTGGGGGTGGTAGCCCAACCAAGGCATCAGGAGGGCTATCGAGCTATTTCCTGGTCTCGAGATCTGAAGGGCAACTATGCTCTTACACTCAGATCCTTCTTGGGGGTGGTAGCCCAACCAAGGCATCAGGAGGGCTATCGAGCTATTTCCTGGTCTTGAGAACTGGATGTTAGGATTATGCTCAATAGCAAGAGTGTAATATTGTAATTAACAATCTTTTCATATAAATAAAGTGATTTCTGTTCTCTAGAGTGTAATATTGTAATATTGTAATATTGTAATTAACAATCTTGTTCATAGAGGAGACGTGACGATCACCAAAATCGCGTCAGCAGAAAATCTAGCGGATCCTTTCACAAAGGCTCTACCTCAAAAGAGCTTTGATGGACATCTAGAGAACATGGGAATGAGAGATATGACACACTTGCTATAGAGCAAGTGGGAGATTGTTAGGATTATGCTCAATTGGCAAGAGTGTAATATTGTAATTGACAATCGTCTCATATTAATAAAGTGAATTCTGATTCTTACAATTACTTATAGCATTTATAATTATAATTGTCAAGGTAAATAATCATAAGGTCAAAAGACTATGAGATATGAAGAATTCCGGATATGTATGAGGTAGACACAATTCTTTAGTTAGTCTTGAATAACATTCACAACTTAAGTTAAAGGTTGGGCACCTCTATCTTGATAAAGTTGTAGAATTCTTTTACTAGCATTTGAGTGGGATCAAATGAGTTATGATGAGTCTAAAATCATCGAAACGTTTTCGAGTAAAAGAATCTAGTGCACTGGGTGCATTGAACTGGATCACAATGAAATACTTTATCTAGAACCGTCACTAGATATAAGTCTTTTCATTATCAGGACAATCAGAGAGTCTATCTAAATCCTTAGATAAATGATAGACTTATGGTTGCAAGTGTTATCATTTGAGCTATCAATGAGTACGATTATATAGCATATTATATCCTCGATAGTTTGGTAGTATTCATTTGTTAATCGATAGAGGACTTCATTTACAGATATGGACATCGTGGCTCCATTTATTAAATGAGAGTATAATATCATCATATGGATGTTTTGAGGTATTGGATACTAAATCTCAACGTTGAGTTTTCAATAATGATTATTGAAGACATGGCTTCTGGACAAGTCAAAATATCCAAGTTCAAAATGTGGTCATATGAGGAAATATGGTAACTTTAGTGGAATGAGTTAAAATTAATAGATCGGACCTAAGTGAATCATTTGTTGATTGTGATTAGGTTATGTCTATTGAAGCTTAAATTTAGATAGCCTGCCAAGATCCACAATCCACACGTACTTGCATGGATCACTTGATATATTCAACCGGACAAATTTATGGGTCCATCTAGAATTGTATTTAATATATTAAAATATAATATGTCTATTATTTATTTAATGGGCTGCACTATTATATTAATATATTAAAAGGAGACATATAGGCTTGTTTCTTTTAGTAAGAATAAGTCTGGTTCATATGTGGGCTTTTATTTAAAGTCTAATGGATTAAATAAAATAAGAAAAATAATATTGGGCCCGTATATATATGGTGTGGGCGGCAAGGCTAAATAAAATAGCCCAAGATATTATTTTATTTTATTGTTTTGATTAAATGGGAATTAATTAATTATTTAATTAATTAATAGTTTAAATCAAAATTTTTTCCTGATCAGTAAATTAAATACTATGTGTTGGATTAGGGTTAGAATTCTTTTAAGTGATAGGAGTCCTAATGTGGTAAGGATTAAGTCCACATACACTCCTTATTATACAAAGAATTCGGCCACCACTAGTCCTACAAGGGTTAGGATTCTTGAATTGATAGGAATTAGGGAAAAGGACAATTCCTTTTCAAGTAAGGAAATTAACCAACCCTAGATTTCCTATTCAATGAATTCGGCCAACCCTACTTGGTGAAGGAGAAAATTCGGCCAACCTATAAATATAAGGTTATGAATTTTCGGCCACGAAGAAGCAAAATAGAGAGAGATTTTTGTTTGTTTTGAAAATAAAAAATCCTACTCTATACACATAGATTTTCGGCCAAGAGAGAAAAAGAAAATATGTTCTCATTCGATAGTGCACTTACAAGCCTTTAACATCAAAAGGTTTTGTGCACACTTTCGATTTAGGGTTACGCGAGTTTCAATCTTATTGATTGTAAATTCAAAAGTGACCAGAACTATTTTTTTAGGCTCTTGGTGTTTTACTATTGAAGATCAAGATCAGAAATTCCATACATCCATTCTAAGGTAAGCAATTCAAAGAAAAAGGGAGACCACTCTCCTAGGTGATTCACGTACGTGCTAGGATTGAAGATCTTACGGATCACCATCGACGTAAGTCAATCGGATCACGTGACAAGAGGTATTTAACTCTAACCGTATTTTTGAGTTTAATTAATTAAAGGGTTAAGGTTCAAATCTTTAGAAAAATTTTAAACTATACGAAAATTATTTTTTCGCCTTCCGCTGCGGTTTTAAGCAATTTTTCCCTACAATTGGTATCAGAGCCTTGGTTGTACCCTTAATTAATTAACGTATATATACGTGAATCTATTTCTTTTTATTGTGATTATGCATGTTTTAGAAAGAGATGACACTCTAGGTATTCGCATATATAATTACATGTGGAATGTATGGATTTATATATGTTGTTATAAAGTGAATTGTTATTGCTCGATTTTGGTCCTAGAATTTCAATGTATTTTTTGTTTCGGAATTGTAACAAGAAGGGTGGTCTATTATCGCCATAATTCCTTCTTGGTAGTTGCTAAGTTCTTGTTAATTTTACTGTAAAAATACTGCAGTTTTTTATTGTATTAAAATTTAGTGCAGTTTTTTATTGTATTAAAGTAAGTGCAGTTTTTTATTTGTAAAAAGAAATACTGCAGTAGTTTGAATAAAAAAAATATTTCTGCAGTATTTTATTGTATAAAATAAGTTGTAATATATTCAAGATTCGAAGACTCGAAGATTTGAAGAAATTGGAGCATCCGGAACCGAGCTTGGCACCCGCGCGCACCGAGACAACAAGCGTGCACGCAACCAAGCGTGCAGCTGCGCTTGTTGCGGTGCAGCAGCGCGCGCAACCCATGCATGGGCTGGCCATGCGGCAGATCATGCCCTTGCATGGGCTAGGCGTGCGCATGGGCTGCTTAGTGATCTTCGGGCGCGTGAGTTACGTGCGCGAGATGGTCGCTTGAAGTCTTGTTCGCCAAGAAAGGAGTTTTTTGTATTCCGTACAATTGTAATTTACATGCTTTTCTAGGATGGACCAAAATTGTGGCTATTTATTTTTATGTATAAATATTACAATATTTGTTATTGTATGATAACATGTCATATAGAATAGGAGTGCCACTCATATATCTCTTTTGGTATGAACATGCATTGAATGATTTAGGTATCTAATTGGCATCTAGATAACTTGGTAAAATCATTCTTTGGAATTTAATCACACGCCTTAAATAATTGAGTGGGAGAAGGTGTGTTAGAACACCTATGGCCTCCAAGGTTAGTTGAGCTTTATTATTTATTGGTAATCCCCCCGAGGGGCATCCATAAATGGAATTTAGCAAAATACTTCATTACAAGGATAGACTAGACAATTGACTCAAACGAGATCTACTCCCACAGAAGGGATTTTCGTGAGAGAAAATTGAGGGTCGATATCTTGGTAACACACTCAATGTAATTTTATTAATATCCTCCCGAGAGCTCTTGTTAATAAAATTGCAAGGCTAAAATTGAAAACGCTGGTTGTTATGTTAACAATTAGGTGGGACCTAGTCCAACTAGTAAATGGTGCGAACTCCCGAAGGAGGCGTAACATTTATGGGTGTTGGATCACCGTTGAATTTTTCAATATTGAGTTATTTAATTAATTCAAGATAAATATTTGAAAGTGCTTTATCATGATTATTTACTTATATATGCTTTTTGTTTTATTCAGAAATCATGACCCCATCACTTATGAACATCCTGAAAGATAACACTTTAACTGGAGATAATTATGTCACATGGAAAAGGAAAATTGGGTTGTTGCTGCAAAGTGAAAAACATAAGTTTGTTCTAACTACTCCTAAACCACCTGCTCCTAATAATGAATCAAGTATTTTGCAAAGAGATGAGTATGAGCAGTGGAAGACCTCAGATGATATGGCCAAATGTTACATTATGGCTACTATCTCTGACGTGTTGCAACAGCAGCATGAAGGAATGGGGTCTGCTGCTGATATTATGATGTCTGTGGAAGAAATGTTTGCTATGAGGTCTAGGACGACTAAGAGAGAGGTAGTGACTGCTTTTATGAATCTTAGGATGAAACCTGGACAGGCTGTGAAAGATCACATGATGAAAGTCATAGCACATCTAAATATTGCAGAATCAAATGGCGCTGAGATAGACGATGAGACCAAAATTGACATGGTTGTCAACTCACTATCAGATTCCTTTGATCAGTTCAAGTTGGACTACACCTTGAACAAAAAAAGGAATACACCTTGCAGGGCCTGATGCAAGATGTTCAAAGCGTTGAAAAGATCCTTGTGAAAAGCAAAGGTCAAGAGATTCATATGGTTGGTAAAGTTGCTACTGTTAAGACCTGTCAAAAGGTCAAGAAACAACAGAAGAAAAAGCAACTTGGGCCTACCAAGAAAGTAACCAAGATCAAAAGGAAATGCTTCCTTTGTGATGAAAAGGGACATTGGAAAAGAAATTGCCCAAAGTCCCAGAACAAGAAGGAAGAAGGTAATATTAATTATCTTGAAACATGTTTTCTGGCAGATTCTACAGATTCTTGGATCATAGACTCTGGAGCCACTAATCATGTTTGTTATTCCTTATAGGGGTTCCAAGAAAGGAGAAGGCTGAATAAGAACGAAATCAATTTGCGCTTGGGCAACGGATCGTTAGTGTCTGCAAGTGCAGTGGGAGATATTAGAGTTATTATAGATTCTAGTAGGCATTTAGATATAATAGACGTTTATTATGTACCTCAATTCAAGAGGAATTTAATTTCAGTTTCTTTTTTAAATAAATTTGGATATTCGGTTACTTTTAATAAAGCTTTTATTATTAGTAGGAATGGCAAAATTGTTTGCAAAGGTACATTGGAAAATGGTCTATTCTTTTTGCATAGAAATATCTCACTCGTTAGACACAGAAATAACGGAACATAATCATAAAAGAGTAAAATTATCAAAAGATGAAACCTATCTTTGGCATTTACGCCTAGGTCACATTAACCTTAATAGGATTAAAAGATTGGTATGTGACGGACCTTTAAGTGACTTAAAGGTTGATGATCTACCAACTTGTGAATCTTGTTTGGAAGGTAAAATGACCAAAAGGCCATTCAATACCAAAGGTGAAAGAGCCACTGAATGTTTAGGACTAATACACACTCATGTATGTGGTCCTATGAGCATTCAAGCTAAAGGTGGATATGAGTACTTCATCACCTTCACAGATGATTACTCAAGATTTGGTTATGTGTATCTCATGAGACATAAGTCGGATGCTTTTGACATGTTCAAAGCATTCAAAGCTGAAGTAGAAAATCAGCTTGAGAAACGCATAAAAATCTTGAGATATGATCGTGGTGGAGAATATATATCTGGTGAGTTTCAGCAATATCTTATTGATAATGGGATAGTTTCTCAGTTTTCTGTACCAGGTACACCTCAACAAAATGGGGTAGCAGAAAGGAGAAATAGAACTCTTTTGAACATGGTTAGGTCTATGTTGAGTTATTCAACACTTCCTATTTCTTTTTGGGGATATGCTCTACAAACTGCAATATATATTCTAAACGTGGTACCATCGAAGTCGGTTCCTGGAACACCATATGAGTTGTGGACTGGGCGAAAGCCTAGTTTACTACACATAAGGATATTTGGTTGTCCTGCACATGTGTTAAAAGGAAAGACAGAAAAGATGGAGTCCCGTTCGGAAACATACATATTTGTAGGGTATCCAAAAGGATATTATTTCTATAGTCCTTCAGATCTAAATGTGTTTGTTTCAACAAATGCTACATTTCTGGAAAAGGGCTATATGAATGATTTTGTTCCCAAAAGTAGAATTGTCCTGAATGATATGTTAGGAGATACAATTCCACAAGAGGTTTCACAACCTAACCCAATTGTAATTTCCACTCCAACACAAAATCAACAACCTACCATTCCTCATCGTAGTGGGAGGGTTAGAACCCAACCTGAAAGATACATCGGTCTAGGAGAATCTGTTGAGAATCTCCCTGACGACGATGATCCCTACATGTACAAGGAAGCAATGGAGGATGTTAATTGTCACCATTGGCAAAAGGCAATGCAATCTGAGATTGAATCCATGTTCGATAACAAAGTCCGGTCCCTTGTAGACTTGCCTAAAGGGATAAAACCCATTGGGTGCAAGTGGGTATACAAGAGAAAAAGAGGTATGAATGGAAAGGTGGAAACTGTTAAAGCTAGATTGGTAGCTAAAGGTTACAAACAGAAAGAAGGTATCGATTACGAGGAAACCTTCTCTCCTGTGGCCATGCTTAAATCCATTAGGATACTCTTATCCATTGCAGCATCTTTAGATTTAGAGATTTGGCAAATGGACGTCAAGACATCTTTCCTTAATGGAAGTCTTGACGAAAGCATCTGTATGATGTAACCAGAAGGATTCATTGAAAAAGGCCAAATGGAAAAGGTATGCAAGTTGCAGAAATCAATTTATGGATTAAAGCAAGCATCTTGATCCTGGAACATAAGGTTCGACCAAGCTGTAAAAGGTTTTAGATTTTTACAGAACCTTGAAGAACCTTATGTATACAAAAGGATCAAAGGTGACAAGTTGGTTTTCCTTATTCTTTACGTAAATGATATATTACTCATTGGAAAAGATGTGGGAGTATTGACATCAGTAAAAGAATGGTTAGCAAAACAATTTGATATGAAGGACTTAGGAGAAGCAAGTTTTATTCTAGGTATCCAAGTAATAAGGGATAGAAAGAATAAAATGATTGCACTATCCCAAGCCACATACATAGACAAAATCTTGTCTAGGTTTTCCATGCAAGATTCCAAGAAAGGTATGTTACCTTTTAGGCATGGAATCAAACTTTCTAAGGAAAAAGTTCCTAAGAATGAGCATGAAGAGAAATTCATGAGTAGAATTCCATATGCCTAGGCAGTTGGAAGTCTCATGTATGCAATGCTCTGTACTAGACTAGATATTTGTTTTGTTGTTGGCATAGTTAGCAGGTTTCAATCGAAACCTGGTCCTGATCACTGGACGGCAGTCAAACATATTTTCAAGTATCTTAGGAGAACGAAAGATAATATGCTTGTATACTCTGGAGGGGATTTAATCCCCGTTGGGTATACAGATTCTGATTTCCAATCGGATTCTGACTCTAGAAAATCCACATCAGGATCTGTTTTTACTCTTAGAGGAGGAGCAGTCATTTGGAGGAGTATCAAGCAATCTTGTATTGCTGACTCCCCCATGGAAGCAGAGTATGTAGCTACATGCGAAGCTGCCAAGGAGGCTGTTTGGCTTCGCCAATTCTTGATTGATTTAGAAGTAGTTCCTCGTGCGAATAAGCTGATCACTATCTACTGTGACAACAGTGGAGCAGTGGCTAATTCGAAAGAACCAAGAAGTCATAAGAGAGGAAAACACATTGAAAGAAAGTATCATCTTTTAACAGAGATTGTTCATAGGGGAGACGTGACGATTACCAAAATCGCGTCGGCGGAAAATCTAGCAGATCCCTTCACAAAGGCTCTACCTCAGAAGAGTTTTGATGGGCACCTAGAGAACATGGGAATGAGAGATATGACACATTTGCTATAGCGCAAGTGGGAGATTGTTAGGATTATGCTCAATTGCAAGAGTGTAATATTGTAATTAACAATCTTTTCATATAAATAAAGTGATTTCTGATTCTGCAAAATGTTATAGCATTTATAATTATAATTGTCAAGGTAAATAATCATAAGGTCAAAAGACTATGAGATATGGAGAATTGTTTGTACATCCGGATATGTATGAGGTAGACACAATTCTTTACTTAGTCTTGAATAACGTTCACAACTTAAGTTAAAGGTTGGGCACCTCTATCTTGATAAAGTTGTAGAATTCTTTTACTAGCATTTGAGTGGGATCAAATGAGTTATGATGAGTCTAAAATCATCGAAAGGTTTTCGAGTAAAAGAATCTAGTGCACTGGGTGCATTGAACTGGATCACAATGAAATACTTTATCTAGAACCGTCACTAGATATAAGTCTTTTCATTATCAAGACAATCGGAGAGTCTATCTAAATCCTGAGATAAATGATGGACTTGAAAATACACAAAGTGTGTCTAATACAACCTAGAGGGGGGGGGGGGGGGGGGGGGGGGGTGAATAGGTTTTAGTTGATTTATTACCAACTTTTCGACTTAATCAATTTTAATAATCCTACCCCATATTAGCAATCAATCAATCCAATATAAATATGCGAAAAACAATAAAAACACAAGGATTGATTTACGTGAGAAACCCTCCAACTAGGCAAAAACTCACGGGCTATCCTTCTAGCCACATACGGTCCTCAAATCCACTATTTGAACGAAAGTTTACAACCTAGGTTGACCTCAAGTCACACCTACTTGGTCACTAACCCTTTCACTCTACCTAACGGGCCTTTAATAGTGATTCTAGACCACAAGCTTGTGCACTAACCCACTTAGTCACAAAGCTTAACAATCAATGAAGAGGTTAAACAACCTATGTGAATATGTAAAAGATATTCAAGCATGCAATTAATGCTAGGCAACACTAAATGCTTATCTAAGGATTTAAGGATGTCAATAAATGCAAATCCTAGATATCAATATCTAAATGCAAATGCATGAAGATTTAGCTAGAAGGGTAAAATCGTCCTAAATGCTAGCTATTAATGAACAAGGCTCTCAACCAACAAACAACAACTCAAAAATGTTATAAATGCCAATAAACATAAAGATATGCAATAAAATCACATAAAAGAGGTAACCCTAGGCAAACAAGAACATAAATAAATACAATGAGATTTAGGGCATGTTCAAGTTACCTAGTCAATGAAAGCAAGAAGAATCCATGATGAGATGATGCTTGAAGATGTTAGATGCACATGGATTTGTGTTTGGTTGAGTAAAGATGAGTTCTTGGGAGTTTCTCTCTCTAAGGGAAGCTTGGCCTATCAAAAATGGCTTCTTGAACTCAAAAAAAGGAGCAAGGAAGAAGATAGAGTATATATAAGGAAGCCCTAGTCAAAACAGCATCGTTTTGAACTTAGGGCACAAAATCCCGTCAATACCGCTAGATGGACCGCGTCTCAGGCAAGTGTCCAGACCGCGGTACACACAGCAGTGCACCGTCTGGACAACACCGCTGTGTATGGCGCTGTGCATGCAGGTGCACAGGCCGCGGTATGGGCAACAGAGGCCTACTGGACAACACCGCAACTTGGGTCGCTATGCGTGCAAGTGTATAGGAAGTAGTACATGAAGCATTACCCTACTGACGTATACCGCTCTGTATGCCGCGGTGCAAGCATGTCTTGCCAAGCGGTCTAGGCCGCGGTAAGAGAAGAAATTCTCTTTTCAGGGCAAACTCAACACACTAAGTGATGTGCAAAATGTGCAAGTGTGGAGTGTGAAAAGAGGCATACAATACATCATTCAATAACATGAAGATAAGAACACAATGCATGCAAGTGAGTGTGTGCAACTAGATCTCTTCAAAGAAAGTTAAACTAGTAAGATACCTTTGAAGTGCTCTTAAGAGAGAGATGATGTCCTTGAAGCTTGATCACACTCAAGAGGCCTAAATTACCCTTACAAAGAATAATCCCCAATGTGGTTTGTCAACGAAATAAGCCAATCAAAATATGAGGAACTTACAATCTCCCCCTTTGGCTATTTCGTGACAAAACCACCTCTTACAAATCATCCTCACAAAAGAATAAAAACTAGAGGTCAACAAGGAAATTCTACATTACAAAAAGATACCTAGAAGCTAGGTCTTCAAATCGTCAAGCTCTTGTAGAATAGCCATCCCTACATAACAATGAGACTACACTTTCCAAGACAAGTGTATGTGAGGTGATCAAGAGATATAAATAAATAAGAGCAATTTGCATAATAAAAGAAAACTACAACATGCAACATGAAAATGCTCCCCCTAAATAGGTTACTCCCCCTCAATGGGACAATCTCTCCAAATATGCAACCCCTTTAAATAAAACCACATTACTCCCCCTTTTTGTCGTGAGATAGGCAAAGGAGTATTCCCCAACCGGATCACTTTAGCAAAGAGAGCTATTTGCAAGATAAGTGCATAATCGTATACAACAACTTTATGCAACTTAATTAATTGAGAGAGAATCATTGAGGGTTTATTGTTTAGAAGAAAATGTGTGACTTAGTTGCTTTGGATGTAAGACATGTAACATTATGGTTCAAGCGAATGGTATTTGGCAAGGAGAACATCAAAAAGGGTTCCAAAAGAATTCAAACCAATTTGCACCCTTTTGCCATAGTGAAACATGATATAGTATTTTGAAAAGAAATTTCAACGCACACAAAACTATATCAATCCTTAAAAGCAAGTCAAGACATTGGATCAAGAGATCCTTTTAGATTTTTCCGGATAATTGTCCGTATGATAGTAGTCTTGATTAACAATTAAGAAGAGAGAGAAGACTAATTTGGATATAAAATCCTTATTGATTACATGGATACAAGATCCTTATTGATTAGTCTTCTCATTTGCATTCACACACATTTGCATTAACGCAATCAGGACATATTTCATGCATATCATTTTGAGCATGTGATAATCAAGTTCACATGTCATGGAGATAAATTATAGGTCATTCAAATGTACTTCCCAATCAATTCTCCTAATCCAAAAATGCATGTTTGAACATAGAGGTGACATGGATTACAAATCAAGCAAGGCACACTTATTAAATAAAAAGTCCATATAAGAATATATATAAGCACAACCAAGAATACTCAAGCAATTAATAAAGAAGCATAACGTTGATCAAGTTTTTGCTTATTCCAACATGCAAGGTTGCTCTCTTTGCTTGAGTTCCCCATAAAAGGTCAATCACCAAAACACATCAAGGCATATGACAAATCCCAATAGACCTACTAAGTGACTTGAACCTAGTTGTGTCTAAGGGCTTTGTAAATAAATCCGCTAGTTGATCATTTGTGCCCACATGCTCAAGTGCAATGCATTTGTTTTCAACTAGTTCTCTAATGAAATGATGCCTAATGTCTATATGCTTTGTCCTAGAGTGCTGAACAAGATTCTTTGAAATGTTAATTGCACTCATGTTATCACAATAGAGGGTTAGAATACCTTGATCAAAGCCATAATCCATAAGCATTTGTTTCATCCAAAGGAGTTGTGTGCAAGCACTCCTGGCGGCTATGTATTCCGCTTCAGCTATGGATAGAGAGATGGAATTTTGCTTCTTGCAGAACCATGAGACCAAGTTGTTACCTAGGAAGAAGCAACCGCCCGATGTACTCTTCCTATCATCACAATTTCCAGCCCAATCTGCATCACTAAAGCCAACTAAGCTAGCATTAGTCTCAAAAGAGTACCATATCCCATAGTTGGATGTCCCATTCACATATCGAATGATTCTCTTCACGGAGGAGAGATGGGATTCCTTGGGATCCGCTTGGTACCTAGCACACACACCCACACTAAAAGCTATATTGGGCCTACTTGCGGTCAAGTAAAGCAAGCTACCAATCATGCCACGATAAAGACTTTGTTCCACACTCTTGCCACTAGCATCCTTGCTTAGTTTCAAGGTGGTACTCATGGGTGTGTCACAATGTTTGGCATTCGCAAGGCCAAACTTCTTCACCAGGTTCTTAGCATACTTAGCTTGGGATATGAAAATCCCATCATGCAATTGCTTGATTTGCAAACCTAGGAAGTAATTGAGCTCCCCAACAAGACTCATCTCAAACTCATGAGACATGACATCAACAAATTGTTGGACTTTGGATTTGTTGGTGGAGCCAAACACAATATCATCAACATAAATTTGAGCTATGAAAAGCTCATCTTTGTTCCTTTTGATGAATATAGTTTTGTCAACACTACCCCTAGTGTAGTCATTGTCAACAAGAAATTGAGTGAGGCACTCATACCAAGCCCTAGGTGCTTGTTTCAACCCATATAAAGCCTTCTTGAGGCTATAGACATGATTCGGGTGGTGTGGATCCACAAACCCCTTGGGTTGCTCAACAAACACTTCCTCATGCAAGAAACCATTGAGGAAGGCACTCTTAACATCCATTTGATGCAATTTGAACTTGTGCACACATGATATGGACAAAAGAAGCCTTATGGACTCAAGACAGGCAACCGGAACAAAAGTCTCCTCAAAGTCAATACCCTCAATTTGAGAGTATCCTTGTGCTACAAGTCTAGCCTTGTTGCGCACAATGTTGCCATTCTCATCCGACTTGTTCCTATATACCCATTTGGTGCCTATGACATTAGTATCCTTGGGTCTAGGAACAAGAGTCCAAACCTCATTTCTTTCAAATTGGTTTAGCTCTTCTTGCATGGCAAGAACCCAAAACTCATCATTCAAGGCTTCATCAACCTTTTTGGGTTCAATTTGAGTGGTGTAACAAGTATAGCTAATTTGATTAGCTATTTGACGCCTAGTCCTAACACCCTCATTCATATCTCCAAGAATGTCATTCTTATTGTGGAGATGTCTAACCCATGGAGCGGGTTCTTTAGAGTCCAAAGATGGATCTCTATCAAGAGGTTGGATGACCTCTTCATCAAGACTTGACTTCACATCAATTGAAGTCTCACCATTCTTCTCTAAGAAAGGATCATCAAGTACAATGACCTCCTCATCATGGTCTCTAGTCTTAGGCCTACAATCATCTATGACAACATTAGATGATTCCATGACACTCCGAGTTTTTAAATTGAAAACTCTATAGGCCTTACTATTAAGGACATAGCCAATAAAAATCCCTTCATCACTCTTGGCATCGAACTTGCCAAGTTGATCTCGGTCATTCAGAATGTAGCATTTGCTCCCAAATGAGTGGAAGTAGCTAACATTTGGCTTCCTACCCTTCCATAATTCATAGGAGGTTTGCCTAGTACCGGGCCTCAGGAAGACTCTATTTCCTATGTAGCAAGCCGTATTGACGGCCTCGGCCCAAAGGTTCCTAGGGACATTGTTGCTAAGCAACATCACACGGGCCATCTCTTGAAGGACCCTATTCTTCCTCTCAACAACCCCATTTCTTTGAGGAGTTCTAGGAGCCGAAAACTCATAGGAAATGCCTAAGCTATTGCAATAGCTTTCAAAACAAGCATTTTCAAATTCCCTCCCATGGTCACTTCTAATCCTTTTAATGCTTTTAATGTGTGAGTTCTTTTCATTTTGAATTTTAGTGCAAAGCATTTTAAAATTTTCAAATGTTTCAGATTTTTCTCTAAGAAAATATGTCCATGTAAATCTAGAAAAATTATCAACACAAACAAAAATGTATCTCTTGCCACCGAGACTCTCGGTTTGCATGGGACCCATAAGGTCCATATGTAGAAGCTCTAATAGCTCCTTGGTGGCGAGATACTTGCCTTTCTTGTGCATACTTTTGGTTTGTTTCCCTTGTTGACAAGGTCCACAAACGCCATCGACTTTCTTCCCAAGCTTAGGGAAACCACGCACAACCTTGAACTTATCTAAGATCCTCAAATCTTGATAGTTCATGTGGCCAAGACTTTGATGCCATAACTCAACTTCCTCACATTTGGACATATTGCAAGAGATAGCACTAGCTTCAAGACAATAGCAATTGTCACTAGATCTCTTTCCTTTTAGCAAGGTTTGTCCATTTGGCATTAAAATAGAGCAATCATTTTTGTTAAACAAGACGGAGAGTCCATCATCATTAAGATGAGAAATGCTTATAAGATTGGCTTGCAAGCCATCAACAAGTAAAGCATTGGACAAGGAGGGTAAGTCGGGAATGGAAATGGTTCCTTTCCCTATGACTTTCTTTCTAGATCCATCACCAAAGGTGACAAATCCTCCATCCTCCAAGATAAGGGATTTAAAGAAGCTCTTGTTCCCCGTCATATGCTTAGAACACCCACTATCCAAATACCAAGTGTTAGAGGCATTTGCCTTCAAGGCAATTTGAGCCACATAGCACGAATAGTTATCCCTTCTAATCCACCTAGGTGAAATGTTCTCATTCCTAGTGGTATTAGTCATATTGGCTCTAGATTTCCTAGGATCATGCAAATTGGCTCTAGGTTTCCTAGGAACATGCATTTTAGCTCTAGCTCTATTTATTTCAATCATGCTCTTGATTCTACACATTTCAATGTATTTGAAGCAATTTGGTCTAATGTGACCATCAACACCACAAAAGTGACAAGTGGGAATAAAATAAGAAGACATACCATGCCCTTGTGAGTACAAAGGGGCTTTCCCACGCATTTGAGCTTGTCTTTGGTGTTGGATTGGTTCTCTCCTTCTTTGTTGTTGAGTTGGAATGAATTGCTTCCTTGATTGACCTTGCATGAATTGCTTCTTGGCTTGATGGTATTTGGGTTGAGGGAAACTTGCTTGATGCACCCTTGTTGATTGAGCTTGAGCTTGTTTCCCGTGTGCTACCTTGACTTGAGAATCTTTAGAGCACTCTCCTAGTTCGATCTTCTTCCTAGGATGTTGTGGGGGTGGAGGCTCTTTGTTATCCAAACTCTTGACAAACACAATCTTGCTTGAGAATGAGGTCTCCTTGTCATCTTCATAGCCAAGACCTTTCTTATCACTTGGCCTCTTGCCAACTTCCAACATGTGGTCAAGTTTCTTCGTGCTTGAAGTCATCTTAGCAATGATCTCTCTAGTTTCTTCAAGCTCTTTTTCCATCAATTTCTCATTCCTTTTGGCTATCTTCACTTCTTTATTTAAGTGAGTAGCTTCGGTAGATAGCTTGAGATTCTCTCATTTTAGCCTTTGAATCTCTTTCTTCATCTTCAATCTTGAGCTTTGAAAATGCTCAATGAAGCCTTCAAGATCCATTCCTCCTACATCCATATTTGTTGAATGGGATGAAGAGTCACCATCGCTAGAGTCATCTTCACTTTGTTTCTTTACCTCTTCATCATCTATTGCTTCCCTATTCTTGAGAGAAGATGCGAAGGCAATAAAGTTTGCCACATGATCCTCATCATTCGAGGATTCTCCTTCTTCTTCCAAGTCATCACCATCGCTCCACGTGGCGGCCATGGCCTTTCCTTTCTTCTTGTTTTTCAAATTTCCACAATCCGTGGAGATGTGTCCGAAACCTCCAAATTCGAAGCATTGAATCCCTTTTCTTATGGGCTTGTCTTCACTTAACTCAAACTTCTTGAAAAGAGTCTTCTTCTTCAGTTCCTTTCCTTTGGATCCAAATCCCCTCTTCTAAAAATTGATGAACTTCTTGAATCTTTTCACCATGAGGGCCATCTCCTCATCTGAGTCATCTTCCTCTTTCTCTACTTTGGAAGTTTTCAGAGCAATACTATTTTGCTTCTTTGGAGGTGTAGGTGTAGGAGTCCACCTACACTCATATGCTAGAAGTCTTCCTATAACTTCACTTGGCTTCATGTTTTTGTAATCACTGTTCTCCTCAAGAGCCGTCACTTTTGACTCAAATCTTGCAGGAAGCAACCTCATAATTTTTTTCTTGATTCTCCTATCCGAATAAGGGTCACCAAGTTGATGGCTTTGATTAACTATGTCCATCAACTTCACTTGAAAGTCGTTGAAGCACTCATTCTCCTCCATCCTAATTTGCTCGAATTGTGTTTGGAGGACTTGAAGCTTGGAGTCCTTGACCACCTCGGTTCCCTCATGGGCCGTCTCTAGAATCTCCCATGCCTCTTTTGCAACTCTTGTTGTTTGGATCAATTTGTACTGATTGTCATCCATTGCACAAAGAATAGCATGCATAGCCTTGTTGTTCCACTTGGATGCTTCAAACTCTTGAGTTGACCATTCCGACTTTGGCTTGGGAACTATACTTTCGTCTGCAAGAGTCTTTTCTGGAAGAGTGTAGCCATCTTCAATTGCCATCCATGCTCGGTCATTTATTTGGCAAATGTAAGACTCCATCTTGCCTTTCCAAGAGGCATAGTTTACTCTGGTGAGCAAAAGGGGTCTTGTGCTAGAGGCTCCCTCATTACCACTTCCGTTCCCACTCATAGTGTTTAGGTATGAAGGAGATGAATGTTTATGATGCAACAAACACAAACAAAATGCAAGACACACAAAGAGCAAGGATCACCTAAGTGTATCTAGGAACCCACTCTGATACCAATTGAAAATACACAAAGTGTGTCTAATACAACCTAGAGGGGGGGGGGGGGGGGGGGTGAATAGGTTTTAGTTGATTTATTACCAACTTTTTGACTTAATCAATTTTAATAATCCTACCCCATATTAGCAATCAATCAATCCAATATAAATATGCGGAAAACAATAAAACCAAAAGGATTGATTTACATGAGAAACCCTCCAACTGGGCAAAAACTCAGGGGCTATCCTTCTAGCCACATACGGTCCTCAAATCCACTATTTGAACGAAAGTTTACAACCTAGGTTGACCTCAAGTCACACCTACTTGGTCACTAACCCTTTCACTCTACCCAACGGGCCTTTAATAGTGATTCTAGACCACAAGCTTGTGCACTAACCCACTTAGTCACAAAGCTTAACAATCAATGAAGAGGTTAAACAACCTATGTGAATATGTAAAAGATATTCAAGCATGCAATTAACACTAAATGCTTATCTAAGGATTTAAGGATGTCAATAAATGCAAATCCTAGATATCAATATCTAAATGCAAATGCATGAAGATTTAGCTAGAAGGGTAAAATCGTCCTAAATGCTAGCTATTAATGAACAAGGCTCTCAACCAACAAACAACAACTCAAACATGTTATAAATGCCAATAAACATAAAGATATGCAATAAAATCACATAAAAGAGGTAACCCTAGGCAAACAAGAACATAAATAAATACAATGAGATTTAGGGCACGTTCAAGTTACCTAGTCAATGAAAGCAAGAAGAATCCATGATGAGATGATGCTTGAAGATGTTGGATGCACATGGATTTGTGTTTGGTTGAGTAAAGATGAGTTCTTGGGAGTTTCTCTCTCTAAGGGAAGCTTGGCCTATCAAAAATGGCTTCTTGAACTCATAAAAACGAGCAAGGAAGAAGATAGAGTATATATAAGGGAGCCCTAGTCAAAACAGCATCGTTTTGAACTTAGGGCACAAAATCCCGTCAATACCGCTAGATGGACCGCGTCTCAAGCAAGTGTCCAGACTGCGGTACACACAGCAGTGCACCGTCTGGACAACACCGCGGTGTAGAGCGCTGTGCATGCCGGTGCACAGGCCGCGGTATGGGCAACAGAGGCCTACTGGACAACACCGCGACTTGGATCGCTATGCGTGCAAGTGTACAGAAAGCGGTACATGAAGCATTACCCTACTGACGTATACCACTCTGTATGACGCGGTGCAAGCATGTCTTGCCAAGTGGTCTAGGCCGCGGTAAGAGAAGAAATTCTCTTTTCTGGGCAAACTCAACACACAAAGTGATGTGCAAAATGTGCAAGTGTGGAGTGTGAAAAGAGGCATACAATACATCATTTAATAACATGAAGATAAGAATACAATGCATGCAAGTGAGTGTGTGCAACTAGATCTCTTCAAAGAAAGTTAAACTAGTGAGATACCTTTGAAGTGCTCTTAAGAGAGAGATGATGTCCTCGAAGCTTGATCACACTCAAGAGGCCTAAATTACCCTTACAAAGAATAATCCCCAATGTGGTTTGTCAACGAAATAAGCCAATCAAAATATGAGGAACTTACAGGACTTATGGTTGCAAGTGTTATCATTTGAGCTATCAATGAGTACGATTATATAGCATAGTCTATCCTCGATAGTTTGGTGGTATTCGTGTTAATCGATAAAGGACTTCATTTATAGATATGGACATCGTGGCTCCATTTATTAAATGAGAGTATAATATCATCATATGGATGTTTTGAGGTTTTGGATACTAAATCTCAACGTTGAGTTTTCAATAATGATTATTGAAGACATGGCTTCTAGACAAGTCAAAATATCCAAGTTCAAAATGTGGTCATATGAGGAAATATGGTAACTTGGAGAGCTATAGGCGGTCTATGAGCTCTTGGCGATTACTGATATTATTCACGAGGATACACCATCTCCTATAAGATTGTCTAGGGTATGAATGAGAAACATCTCCTTACTCTATCTTTATTTAAGAGTTCAATTTAAGCCCTTTAGTGGAATGAGTTAAAATTAATAGATCTGACCTAAGTGAATCATTTGTTGATTGTGATTAGGTTATTTCTATTGAAGCTTAAATTTAGATAGCCCACCAAGATCCACAATCCACACATACTTGCATGGATCACTTGATATATTCAACCGGACCAATTTATAGGTCCATCTAGAATTGCATTTAATATATTAAGAATATAATATGTCTAGTATTTATTTAATGGGCTGCACTATTATATTAATATATTAAAAGGAGACATGTAGGCTTGTTTCTTTTAGTAAGAATAAGTCTGGTTCACATGTGGGCTTTTATTTAAAGTCTAATGGATTAAATAAAATAAGAAAAATAATATTGGGCCCATATATACATGGTGTGGGCGGCAAGGCTAAAGAAAATAGCCCAAGATATTATTTTATTTTATTGTTTTGATTAAATGGGAATTAATTAATTATTTAATTAATTAATAGTTTAAATCAAAATCTTTTCCTGATCAGTAAATTAAATACTATGTGTTGGATTAGGGTTGGAATTCGTTTAAGTGATAGGAGTCCTAATGTGGTAAGGATTAAGTCCACATACACTCCTTATTATACAAAGAATTCGGCCACCACTAGTCCTACAAGGGTTAGGATTCTTGAATTGATAGGAATTAGGGAAAAGGACAATTCCTTTTCAAGTAAGGAAATTAACCAACCCTAGATTTCCTATTCAATGAATTCGGCCAACCCTACTTGGTGAAGGAGAAAATTCGGCCAACCTATAAATATAAGGTTATGAATTTTCGGCCACGAAGAAGCAAAATAGAGAGAGATTTTTGTTTATTTTGAAAATAAAAAATCCTACTCTATACACATAGATTTTCGGCCAAGAGAGAAAAAGAAAATAAGTTCTCATTCGATAGTGCACTTACAAGCTTTTAACATCAAAAGGTTTTGTGCACACTTTCGATTTAGGGTTACTCGAGTTTCAATCATATTGATTGTGAATTCAAAAGTGACCAGAACTATTTTTTTAGGCTCTTGGTGTCTTACTATTGAAGATCAAGATCAGAAATTCCATACATCCATTCTAAGGTAAGCAATTCAAAGAAAAAGGGAGACCACGCTCATAGGTGATTCACGTACGTGCTAGGATTGAAGATCTTACGGATTACCATCAACGTAAGTCAATCGGATCACGCGACAAGAGCTATTTAACTCTAACCGTATATTTGAGTTTAATTAATTAAAGGGTTAAGGTTCAAATCTTTAGAAAAATTTTAAACTATACGAAAATTATTTTTTCGCCTTCAGCTGCGGTTTTAAGCAATTTTTCCCTGCACTGGAGGGCAACTATGCTCTTACACTCATATCCTTCTTGGGGGTGGTAGCGCGACCAAGGCATTAGGAGGGCTATCGAGCTATTTCCTGGTCTCGAGATCTGGAGGGCAACTATGCTCTTATACTCAGATCCTTCTTGGGGGTGGTAGCCCGACCAAGGCATTAGAAGGGCTATCGAGCTATTTCCTGGTCTCGAGATCTGGAGGGCAACTATGCTCTTATACTTAGATCCTTCTTGGGGGTGGTAGCCCGACCAAAGCATCAGGAGGGCTATCGAGCTCTTTCCTGGTCTCGAGATCTGGAAGGCAACTATGCTCTTACACTCAGATCCTTTTTGGGGGTGGTAGCCCGACCAAGGCATCAGGAGGGCTACTCAGTTATTTCCTGGTCTCGAGATCAGGAGGGCAACTATGCTCTTACACTCAGATCCTTCTTGGGGGTGGTAGCCCGACCAAGGCATCATGAGGGCTATTCAGCTATTTCCTGGTCTCGAAACGTTTATGTTGAGTTTCTCATACAAGGGTGTAGTCACTAATGTTGAACATAGTCGGGGACAAAGGTGGAGGAGAAAAGGAAAATTACTTTATTGATGATCGAGATGTAGTACATCTTTATTAGGGTCGGTAATGAAAACTAAGTGGGGGTAGTCTACTGGAGAACTCCCTTCAAGGGTAGAATTTCCTCAAATGATCTGCATTCCAAGTGTGGTTGATGGATCGTCCGTCCATGTCTTCAAGTTTATAAGCTCCATTGCGAACAACTAGCTTTATCAAATATGGCCCTTCCCAATTGGGACTTAAGACTCCATCCGACATTTTTTGAGTGTTCAGGGTCACCTTCCTAAGTACCAGATCCCCTTATTTCAATTTTCGAGCTCTAACCTTTTGGTTGAAGTATCTAGCGATATTGCTCTGGTAGATCGCTACTTTCTCTGCTACCCGGTCTTGTTTTTCTTCTAAGAGGTCTAGATTAGCCCGGAGCTTGACTTCGTTGCTTTCGGGCTCAAAGTGTTGTACCCTGAACGAGGTCAACTTATGCTCGATGGGGAGGACTGCTTCAACCCTGAAAGCCAGGGAGTAAGGTGTCTCCCTGGTAGCTGTTCTTTTTGTAGTCCGGTATGCCCAGAGGACCTCTGGTAGCTCTTTGGCCCACTTGCCTTTCTTCTGCTGTAGCTTCTTCTTCAGAAGTTTCTTAATAGTCTTGTTAGTAGATTCTACCAGTCCGTTAGTCTAGGGATGAGCAACGGAAGCGAGTCTGAGGTCAATCCCCAATCCCTTGCAGAAGTTTTTGAACCGGGCTTTGTCAAATTGATTTCCTAGGTCGGCTATAATGATGAGAGGGGTCCCGAATCTGCATACCACGTTAGTCTTGATGAACTTGGTTGTGTTCTTTTCTGATATTTGAGAAAGAGGTCCTGCCTCGACCCATCTTGTGAAGTAGTCGATAGCCACGATAGCATGTTTCATCTGTCCTGGAGTGGTAGGAAGTGGCCCAATTAGGTCGATTCCCCACATGGCAAAGGGGTAAGGTGAACTGAGGGACGACACTCGCTCGGGTGGCTGGTGGTTCAAGTTTGAAGTTCTTTGACAAGGTTCGCAAGATTGCACAAAACTCTTTGTGTCTTGGTGGATGGTCTGCCAATAGTACCCCATACGAAGCACCTGATAGGCTAGAGCTTCCCCACCTATGTGGTTCCCACAGTCCCCTGAGTGGACCTCTCTCAATGCCCACTTAGCATCATCGAGATGCAAGCACCTAAGTAAGGGGAGGGATCTGCCCCTCCTGTAGAGGTATCCATCCACCATACAGTATCGAACCGAGAGTCTCTTAATTCTTCGGGCTTGGTCGGGCTCTTCGGGAAGCTCTCCTTCAAGGAGGTAAGCTACAATTGGGTCCATCCAGCAAGGCAGGCGATCCAGGGAACAAATTTCTCCATTTGTGGCTATGCTTGGCTGGGTGATTACTTGGAGGGGAATTCCCCTTGGAAGGGATTGGCCTCCGTTCGCCGCTATTTTGGCTAGAACATATGCGCGATGGTTTTGGTGTCGAGGCACCTGATTGATCTTGAGTCCCTTAAATTTGCTTTTTAGAAGCCGAGCTAGATTTAGGTAGGCAACCATATTATCTCCATTTGCCTAGTAGACCCCAGTCACCTGGTTTACAACAAGCAACGAATCGCTCTTGATCTGCAGGTAGTCGGCCTTTAGTTCAATGGCTACCTTCATCCCGGCTAGGAGGGCTTCATATTTCGCTTCGTTGTTGGTAGCTTTAAACTCGAATCTGAAACAGTGACAGAATTCAGTCCCCTCTGGATCTATTAAAACTATGCCAGCTCCTCCCCCGGCTCACCCGGATGCTCCATCTGAAAAGAGGATCCATGGCTTGCAGCCTTCCGACCAATTTTCGACCTCGGATATCTTCTCAGGGACCTCGTTTGATACTGAGGGATCATCTGGATCTGGGATCGCTGAGAATTCTGCCACGAAGTCGGCCAAAGTCTATGCCTTAATCGTAGTCCGGGGCTTATACTTTAGGTCAAACTGAGTGAGCTCTAGTGCCCATAAGACTAGCCTTCCTGACACGTCTGGTCTTTGCAAGAATTGGCGGAGGGGTTGGTCTGTCACTTGTGTGAGCTTGAAAATAGGGATGGAGTTTTCTCGTTGAGATCACCAGAGCATAAGCGAGCTTCTCCAGGAGAATGTAATTCCTTTCCGATTTGGTCAAAGCATGACTCATATAGTATATGGGTCTTTGAAAACCATCACTACAATCCTTGGCCAAAGCCCCGCTTACTGCAGTTTCTGATACGGCCAGGTAGATCTGTAACTCATCTCCGAGAACCGGCTTAACTAACAATAGGGGGCTTGTTAGGTACTCTTTTAAAGCTTGAAACGCATGTTCGCTCTCCTGGCTCCATTTCATGTTCTTCCCTTATTTGATGGCCTTGAAGAAGGGGAGACATTTATCGGTGGAGCGAGAGATAAACCTGTTGAGTGCCACCACCCGTCCAGTCAGAATCTGTACTTGCTTGAGCGAGGTCAGGGATTCCAGGTCCAAGACAACTTTGATTTTTTCTGGGTTGGCTTCTTTATCTCTCTCATGAACCATGAAGCCCAGAAACTTCCCTGCCGTTACCCCAAAGGCACATTTGGAGGAATTCAAACGCATCTGGTTTTCCCTCAGTATGAGGAAGGTTTTGCGAAGGTCTTCCTGATGTCCTTTTGTGGTTGGGGATTTCGTGATCATGTCATCGATATACACTTCCATCGTCCTTCCTATTTCGGGCTTGAACAGTTTGTTAACCAGCCGCTGGTATGTGGCCCCCGCATTCTTCAAACCAAACGGCATTACCTTGTAGCAGTATAAGCCCTGCCCAGTAATGAAACTGGTCTTATCTTGGTCAGCCGGGTGCATTTTAATTTGGTTGTATCCTGAGAATGCGTCCATAAAACTCAAAAGTTTATTTCCGGATGTGGAGTCAACCAGCTGGTCGATCTTTGGTAAAGGAAAACTGTCTTTCGGACAAGCCCGGTTGAGGTCGGTGTAATCGACACACATACGCCATTTCCCATTCGCCTTCGTGACCATGACCACGTTGGTGATCCATTCGGGGTAACGTACTTCTCTAACGAACCCTGCTTTGATCAATTTATCAACCTCTTCCTGCACCGCCGCGTTCCTATCAGCGTTGAAGTGACGCCTCTTCTGCTTGACGGGCTTGACTGTTGGATCTACTGCTAGTCGGTGGGTGGCAAACGATACCGAGATTCCATACATTTCATCATGGTTCCAGGTGAAGATGTCGCTGAATTCCCTGAGAAGGTCAATCAGTCCTCTTTTTACTTATAGATCAAGGGTGGCTCCGACCTTGACGACCTTGGAGGGATCGTCATTTGTGAAAGGTATCTCTTCTAGTTTGTCCACGGGCTGCCCGCTGGCCCATTCCTTACTTCGTTCTTCCTCGTAGGGCATGATAGGTTCGCTCTCTGGATACCCATGATGTTCTGCGGGCTCCTTCTCCTCCTGGATTATCCGGGAAGTATCCATGTCTTCCTGGACTAATGTCACCTGTACACATTGTTTCGCTAAGGCTATAGGATTGGCAGATACTGCGTAGCATTTCCTGGCTGCCTGCTGGTCTCCGCGTACCTCTCCTAATTTAGTTTCAACCGGGAATTTCAGGACGTTGTGGTATATGGACAAGACTCCCTTCAAGGAGGACAGGAAAGGTCTCCCTAGGATGGCGTTGTAGGCCGATGGGGTGTCCACCACAACAAAGTCGGTCATAACATTTTGTTGGAGCGGGGTGATCCCGATGATTACTGGGAGGATCATTGACCCCACTGGTATGATCGAGTCCCCAGTGGAACTGTAAAGCGAAGTGGTACAGCTATTGTAACAACGTTGCTTTAGGTTCAATATTTCCAGGGTATCCTTGAAGAGGATATCTACACTGCTACATGTATCCACGAGCACGCGATGGACCAGACAGTTAGCGATCTATATCGTGATTACCATAGGATCATCATGACGTTGCACAGTGTTGAAGACGTCTGCTTCAGTGAATACGATCTGTGCTGATTGGGAGGGCTATGTCAGGCTCTGGCTGACTTCGAAGATCCCCCGGCTTTCTCCGATGCTGGGAAACTTTCTTGCGTGGTTTTTTCATTAATTATTGGAAACTCTAGCTAGTGTAGGACCTCCTCTGATAGTGTATATCACCTGGATCTGTTGCATTAAGTCAGCCTGCTCCCCTTTCCTCTTTTCTGCGTCCTCACGGATTTCGGCTTGTACCTCCCTTCCAGTCCTGATATTATCTTTGACCTGTTGCAAGAACTCAATCAAGCATCCTTCCCTTATTAGGGCTTCAATCTAGTTATGAAAATTATAGCACTCTGAGGTGTTGTGGCCCACATATTCGTGGAAGTCGCAGTACTTGTACCGGTTTCTTCTGTCAGCTGGGGCCTTCATGGGAGCGGGTTTTTGGAGCAACCCTTTATCTCGTATGGCAAGGTAGATTGTTTCCTTGGAAGCATTCAAAGGGGTGCAGTAGTCATACCCTTTTTCCCCTTGCATTACTGGAGCCACGGTCCTGGGAGGCGGTGAAGCCCGGGGAGGGGTTCATTTTGCTGGATATCTTTCTGTAGCTTTGCCAGATGATCCCTCAGTCGCTTGTTCCCAGGTCTCTTCGAGTTAACCTCTGATTCCTCACTGTCGAATCTTTCTGATGAACTGGCAATTTATATCCGGTCCTCCTCCTGGACATGATCCACTCAGGGAGTTTGTCTACTTTCCTCCTCTAGGGTCCGGGCAGTTCTCCTGGATATAGTTGGATTAGATAGCCCTTGTGACTTTCGGGTAAAAGCATCTGCGGTAGACTTAACTAGCCTGGGTTGATATTGTGAAGGTCTTTTCGGAACTAGAGGCATGGGTCCTTGCCTATCCCGGATCGAACGTTGGTGCCCTGATCTATCTCGAGTCGGCTCTGGAAGGGGAGGTCCTAGGCGATCGAAAGTAGGTGGCCTAGCTCCGAGCCTGCTCGGCTCTCCCTGATCATTCAGGTTGGTTGGCCGGATCACGATGCCTTCAGCGAGAAGGCGGACGCGGATGGATTCTAGGAAGGCCGCAGCTTGTTGGTCGAGCACTGCCTGGCTTACTATAGGGTGGCCAGCAGCCCGCGTATTGGTTGTCTGGATCGGAGCTTGACTACTATATCCAGACTTTCTCCCCTTTCTTGGGGCTTTTCGTGTTAGCCTCGGCGGAGGTTGCTCCGGGACTCTATGCTGGCCTTGGGAGGAACGGAGCCTCATAGTTCCTGTAAAACAACTGAAATGTAAATGTAAATAACTGGTTAATTGGGTGTAGGGTAAGTTCCCACAGACGGCGCCAGAAAGTGTTAACGGAAATTTTGCTCAAGGTGAGAAATCTCTGTTAACACCCTCAAGACCACTACAACGTAGGTGGTGGCCAAGGTTTATTGTATGTGTTGCAATGATTTATAAAATGACAAGAAAACAAGAATATTTTATTGAACGTGCATGGTATACAAATACAGAAATTCTTTTATCTTTGCTCTCAACTCTCTCTAGGGAATGGTTGATTGTTTGTTGTATGCCTGTCGAATAGTAGTCTCATTTTTCATTCTCTTTCTTTTCTATTTATACATAGTTTGTAGGTATATTAGACTGATTCTCCCCTTGATTTTCTCAGTCTCTTCCCTCCTTATCGGGCGGGATTTCTTGTTTAAATGTCATTGACTTTGCCGAATTAAGAGTATCGTGGTAGAGATCAGCTTATTTCCTTTTTGGATTCTATTACTTGTTTTGCATATAGGTACCGTTTCCAGATATGATTCAGTGTATCCCTCGTACCTTTCAGCATGATCCTTTATAGAGGTTGTTGAATATGGCATGGTGTGGTGCATAAAGGTCGTTGAATATGGCATGGTGTGGTGCACCAACCAGTGAGGTTGGTTAGTGTTCTGACCTTGATATCTGAGAAGTTTCATCCAGCTTGGAGCCAGATCTGGCTTCCCTTGACCCTTTCGAAGCTAGGTATGGCTTTCCCTGACCTTTCAAAGCTAGGTGCGGCCTTCCTTCATCCAGCTTGGAGCCAGGCCTGGCTTCCCTTGACCCTTTCGAAGCTAGGTGTGGCTTCCCCTGACCTTTCAAAGCTAGGTGAGGCCTTCTAGGGACATTCTTCTGTGTTAATCGAGGTACAGGCGAGTGTCTGGAGCGTATGCGAGGTGACCTCGACTTAGGGGAGCTTCTAGCTTTGGTGATGCCGGCTAGATCTGATCGTTCCGGGCTCTATCCCGGATGTTGCCGGAGCCCTTCCTTGTTCTTGGGGTGATATCGTAGTTCGACTCTGGATAGAGAGGTCTCCTGGTGGAAACTCTCGGGTATGGAACCAGGTCTGGGAGGTGGAAAATTTTCCTTTGGTCCTTAGCCAATTTTGGCTATTAACACTTGTTATGAATGTTTACCATTGATTTCTTGTGTAGATACATCCTCTTTGCAAGATCTCTTTGTATTATGTATGAGTATTGCATCTAGATATACAACCTATTTAGTTGTATCTTGCTCTAATGAATGGACGGAACGTCATGAATTCCGACTCTTAAAACCGCGGTCTTAATTTAACCTTGATTAAGTTTTCGGCACTATACATCCTAGGTCGGATCTCGTGAGAGGATTAGAAGTCATCACTATACATCCTAGGTTGACTACATTTATAATCGGTTGAGTCATTGATAGGTAGTCGAGCTTCATTTTCAGAATCCGACGAACCACCAACACTATACATCCTAGGTTGGTAGTTTACGACGGATTAATCCCTAATTGATGGTCCGCACTATACATCCTAGGTTGGCCACTTTCTAGGGATAAATAACCGACTCTATACATCCTTGGTCGGTTGCCTTGAATAGCCGTGCTATTGACAAGTTTGTTCCATTGCCCAGTTTTCACTTTCGTATCCGTTAACTCCTTAGTTTCCATCATCTATATATATATATCCTTCATTCCATTCCCCCCCCACTTTAGTTTGCATAATTAATTTAGTGTTATTAATAGGATAATTCACCATCTACATCTTCACCATTTTATGTTTCGTTTATTATATATATACATTAACATTACTTTAGCAATAACTAATTTTAGCTAACTCCACTCCCTGTGGACGACACCCCACTTGCCACCATACTTGTGTTTTCAATCTAATTTAGGCTTCGTGAGGTTTTAACAAATATTGTTGACGGATTGATCTTTTAAAACGATGACAAAAATGTTAGGATTATGCTCAATAGCAAGAGTGTAATATTGTAATTGACAATCTTTTCATATAAATAAAGTGATTTCTGATTCTGCATAATCTTATAGCATTTATAATTATAATTGTCAAGGTAAATAATCATAAGGTCAAAAGACTATGAGATATGAAGAATTGTTTGTACATCCGGATATGTATGAGGTAGACACAATTCTTTAGTTAGTCTTGAATAACGTTCACAACTTAAGTTAAAGGTTGGGCACCTCTATCTTGATAAAGTTGTAGAATTCTTTTACTAGCATTTGAGTGGGATCAAATGAGTTATGATGAGTCTAAAATCATCGAAAGGTTTTCGAGTAAAAGAATCTAGTGCACTGGGTGCAATGAACTGGATCACAATGAAATACTTTATCTAGAACCATCACTAGATATAAATCTTTTCATTATCAGGACAATCGGAGAGTCTATCTAAATCCTGAGATAAATGATGGACTTATGGTTGCAAGTGTTATCATTTGAGCTATCAATGAGTACGATTATATAGCATAGTCTATCCTCGATAGTTTGGTGGTATTCATTTGTTAATCGATAGAGGACTTCATTTATAGATATGGACATCGTGGCTCCATTTATTAAATGAGAGTATAATATCATCATATGGATGTTTTGAGGTATTGGATATTAAATCTCAACGTTGAGTTTTCAATAATGATTATTGAAGACATGGCTTCTGGACAAGTCAGAATATCCAAGTTCAAAATGTGGTCATATGAGGAAATATGGTAACTTGGAGAGCTATAGGCGGTCTATGAGCTCTTGGCGATTACTGATATTATTCACGAGGATACACCATCTCCTATAAGATTGTCTAGGGTATGAATGAGAAACATCTCCTTATTCTATCTTTATTTAAGAGTTCAATTTTAGCTCTTTAGTGGAATGAGTTAAAATTAATAGATCGGACCTAAGTGAATCGTTTGTTGATTATGATTAGGTTATGTCTATTGAAGCTTAAATTTAGATAGCCCGCCAAGATCCACAATCCACACGTACTTGCATGGATCACTTGATATATTCTACCGGACCAATTTATGGGTCCATCTAGAATTGCATTTAATATATTAAGAATATAATATGTCTATTATTTATTTAAATGGGCGGCACTATTATATTAATATATTAAAAGGAGACATGTAGGCTTGTTTCTTTTAGTAAGAATAAGTCTGGTTCACATGTGGGCTTTTATTTAAAGTCTAATGGATTAAATAAAATAAGAAAAATAATATTGGGCCCACATATATATGGTGTGGGCGGCAAGGCTAAATAAAATAGCCCAATATATTATTTTATTTTATTGTTTTGATTAAATGGGAATTAATTAATTATTTAATTAATTAATAGTTTAAATCAAAATCTTTTCCTGATCAGTAAATTAAATACTATGTGTTGGATTAGGGTTGGAATTCTTTTAATTGATAGGAGTCCTAATGTGGTAAGGATTAATCCACATACACTCCTTATTATACAAAGAATTCGGCCACCACTAGTTCTACAAGGGTTAGGATTCTTGAATTGATAGGAAGCAAAATAGAGAGAGATTTTTGTTTGTTTTGAAAATAAAAAATCCTACTCTATACACATAGATTTTCGGCCAAGAAAGAAAAAGAAAATAAGTTCTCATTCGATAGTGTACTTACAAGCCTTTAACATCAAAAGGTTTTGTGCACACTTTCGATTTAGGGTTACGCGAGTTTCAATCATATTGATTGTGAATTCAAAAGTGACCGGAACTATTTTTTTATGCTCTTGGTGTTTTACTATTGAAGATCAAGATCATAAATTCCATACATCCATTCTAAGGTAAGCAATTCAAAGAAAAAGGGAGACCACGCTCCTAGGTGATTCACGTACGTGCTAGGATTGAAGATCTTGCGGATTACTATCGACGTAAGTCAATTGGATCACGCGACAAGAGGTATTTAACTCTAACCGTATATTTGAGTTTAATTAATTAAAGGGTTAAGGTTCAAATCTTTAGAAAAATTTTAAACTATACGAAAATTATTTTTTTCGCCTTCCGCTGCGGTTTTAAGCAATTTTTCCCTACAATTGCTATCAGAGTCTTGGTTGTACCCTTTAATTAATTAACGTGTATATACGTGTATCTATTTCTTTTTATTGTGATTATGCATGTTTTAGAAAGAGATGGCACTCTAGGTATTCGCATATATAATTACATGTGGAATGTATGGATTTATATATGTTGTTATAAAGTGAATTGTTATTGCTCGATTTTGGTCATAGAATTTCAATGTATTTTTTGTTTCGGAATTGTAACAAGAAGGGTGATCTATTATCGCCATAATTCCTTCTTGGTAGTTCCTAAGTTCTTATTAATTTTATTGTAAAAATACTGCAGTTTTTTATTGTACTAAAATTTAGTGCAGTTTTTTATTGTACTAAAAAATACTGCAATAGTTTAATTAAAAAAAACAATTTCTGCAGTATTTTATTGTATAAAATAAGTTGTAATATATTCAAGATTTGAAGACTCGAAGATTTGAAGAAATCGGAGCATCCGGAACCGAGCTTGGCACCCGCGCTCACTGAGACAAAAAGCGCGCACGCAACATAGCGTGCAGCTGCGCTTGTTGCGGTGCAGCAGTGCGCGCGACCCATGCATGGGCTGGCCATGCGGCAGCTCATGCCCTTGCATGGGCTAGGCGTGCACATGGGCTACTTGGTGATCTTCGGGCGCGCGAGTTACGTGCGCGAGATGGTCGCTTGAAGTCTTGTTCGCCAAGAAAGGAGTTTTTTATATTCCGTACAATTGTAATTTACATGCTTTTCTAGGATGGACCAAAATTGTGGCTATTTATTTTTATGTATAAATATTAAAATATTTGTTATTGTATGATAACATGTCATATAGAATAGGAGTGCCACTCATATATCTCTTTTGGTATGAACATGCATTGAATGATTTAGGTATCTAATTGGCATCTAGATAACTTGGTAAAATCATTCTTTGGAATTTAATCACACACCTTAAATAATTGAGTGGGAGAAGGTGTGTTAGAACACCTATGGCCTCCAAGGTTAGTTGAGCTTTATTATTTATTGGTAATCCCCCCGAGGGGCATCCATAAATGGAATTTAGCAAAATACTTCCTTACAAGGATAGACTAGACAATTGACTCAAACGAGATCTACTCCCAGAGGAGGGATTTTCGTGAGAGAAAATTGAGGGTCGATATCTTGGTAACACACTCAATGTAATTTTATTAATATCCTCCCGAGAGTTCTTGTTAATAAAATTTCAAGGCTAAAATTGAAAATGCTGGTTATTATGTTAACAATTAGGTGGGACCTAGTCCAACTAGTAAATGGTGCGAACTCCCGAAGGAGGCGTAACATTTATGGGTGTTGGATCACCGTTGAATTTTTCACGATTGAGTTATTTAATTAATTCAAGATAAATATTCGAAAGTGCTTTATCATGATTATTTACTTATATATGCTTTTTGTTTTATTTTGAAATCATGACCCCATCACTTATGAACATCCTGAAAGATAACACTTTAACTGGAGATAATTATGTCACATGGAAAAGGAAAATTGGGTTGTTGCTGCAAAGTGAAAAACATAAGTTTGTTCTAACTACTCCCAAATCACCTGCTCCTAATAATGAATCAAGTATTTTGCAAAGAGATGAGTATGAGCAGTGGAAGATCTCAGATGATATGGCCAAATGTTACATTATGGCTACTATCTCCGATGTGTTGCAACAGCAGCATGAAGGAATGGGGTCTGCTGCTGATATTATGATGTCTCTGGAAGAGATGTTTGCTATGAGGTCTAGGACGACTAAGAGAGAGGCAGTGATTGCTTTTATGAATCTTAGGATGAAACCTGGACAGGCTGTGAAAGATCACATGATGAAAGTCATAGCACATCTAAATATTGCAGAATTAAATGGCCCTGAGATAAATGGTGAGACCAAAATTGTCATGGTTGTCAACTCACTATCAGATTCCTTTGATCAGTTCAAGTTGGACTACACCTTGAACAAAAAGGAATACACTTTACAGAGCCTGATGCAAGATGTTCAAAGCGTTGAAAAGATCCTTGTGAAAAGAAAAGGTTAAGAGATTCCTATGGTTGGTAAAGTTGCTACTGTTAAGACCCGTCAGAAGGTCAAGAAACAACAGAAGAAAAAACAACTTGGGCCTACCAAGAAGGAGACCAAGAAAGTAACCAAGATCAAAAGGAAATGCTTCCTTTGTGGTGAAAAAGGACATTGGAAAAGAAATTGCCCAAAGTCCCAGAACAAGAAGGAAGAAGGTAATATTAATTATCTTGAAACATGTTTTCTGGCAGATTCTACAGATTCTTGGATCATAGACTCTGGAGCCACTAATCATGTTTGTTATTCCTTACAGGGGTTCAAAGAAAGGAGAAGGCTGAATAAGAACGAAATCAATTTGCGCTTGGGCAACGGATCGTTAGTGTCTGCAAGTGCAGTGGGAGATATTAGAGTTATTATAGATTCTAGTAGGCATTTAGATTTAATAGACGTTTATTATGTACCTCAATTCAAGAGGAATTTAATTTCAGTTTCTTGTTTAAATAAATTTGGATATTCGGTTACTTTTAATAAAGCTTTTATTATTAGTAAGAATGACAAAATTGTTTGCAAAGGTACATTGGAAAACAGTCTATTCTTTTTGCATAGAAATATCTCTCACTCGTTAGACACAGAAATAACAGAACCTAATCATAAAAGAGTAAAATTATCAAAAGATGAAACCTACCTTTGGCATTTACGCCTAGGTCACATTAACCTCAAAAGGATTAAAAGATTGGTATGTGACGGACCTTTAAGTGACTTAAAGGTTGATGATCTACCAACTTGTGAATCTTGTTTGGAAGGTAAAATGACCAAAAGGCCATTCAATACCAAAGGTGCAAGAGCCACTGAATGTTTAGGACTAATACACACTAATGTATGTGGTCCTATGAGCATTCAAGCTAAAGGTGGATATGAGTACTTCATCACCTTCACAGATGATTACTCAAGATTTGGTTATGTGTATCTCATGAGACATAAGTCGGATGCTTTGGACATGTTCAAAGCATTCAAAGCTGAAGTAGAAAATCAGCTTGAGAAACGCATAAAAATCTTGAGATCTGATCGTGGTGGAGAATATCTATCTGGTGAGTTTCAGCAATATCTTATTGATAATGAGATAGTTTCTTAGTTTTCTGTACCAGGTACACCTTAACAAAATGGGGTAGCAGAAAAGAGGAATAGAACTCTTTTGAACATGGTTAGGTCTATGTTGAGTTATTCAACACTTCCTATTTCTTTTTGGGGATATGCTCTACAAACTGCAATATATATTCTAAACGTGGTACCATCGAAGTCGATTCCTGGAACACCATATGAGTTGTGGACTGGGCGAAAGCCTAGTTTACAACACATAAGGATATTTGGTTGTCCTGCACATGTGTTAAAAGGAAAGACAGAAAAGATGGAGTCCAGTTCGGAAACATGCATATTTGTGGGGTATCCAAAAGGAACTAAAGGATATTATTTCTATAGTCCTAATGATATAAAAGTATTTTTTTCAACAAATGCTTCATTTCTAGAAAAGGACTATATGAATAATTTTGTGCCCAAAAGTAGAATTGTCATGAATGATATGTCAGGAGATACAATTCCACAAGAGGTTTCACAACCTAACCCAATGGTAATTTCCACTCCAACACAAAATCAACAACCTACCATTCCTCGTCGTAGTGGGAGGGTTAGAACCCAACCTGAAAGATACATCGGTCTAGGAGAATCTTTTGAGAGTCTCCCTGACGACGATGATCCATACACGTACAAGGAAGCAATGGAGGATGTTAATTGTTACCATTGGCAAAAGGAAATGCAATCTGAGATTGAATCCATGTTCGATAACAAAGTCTGGTCCCTTGTAGACTTGCCTAAAAGGATAAAACCCATTGGGTGCAAGTGGGTATACAAGAGGAAAAAAGGTATGGATGGAAAGGTGGAAACTTTTAAAGCTAGATTGGTAGCTAAAGGTTACACACAGAAAGAAGGTATCGATTACGAGGAAACCTTCTCTCCTGTGGCCATGCTTAAATCCATTAGGATACTCTTATCCATTGCATCATCTTTAGATTTATAGATTTGACAAATGGACGTCAAGACAGCTTTCCTTAATGGAAGTCTTGACGAAAGCATCTATATGATGCAACCAGAAGGATTCATTGAAAAGGGCCAAATGGAAAAGGTATGCAAGTTGCAGAAATCAATTTATGGATTAAAGCAAGCATCCAGATCCTGGAACATAAGGTTCAACCAAGCTGTAAAAGGTTTTGGATTTTTACAGAACCTTAAAGAACCTTGTGTATATAAAAGGATCAAAGGTGATAAGTTGGTTTTCCTTATTCTTTACGTAGATGGTATATTACTCATTGGAAACGATGTGGGAGTATTGACATCAGTAAAAGAATGGTTAGCACAACAATTTGATATGAAGGACTTAGGAGAAGCAAGTTTTATTCTAGGTATCCAAGTAATAAGGGATAGAAAGAATAAAACGATTGCACTATCCCAAGCTTCATACATAGACAAAATCTTGTCTAGGTTTTCCATGCAAGATTCCAAGAAAGGTATGTTACCTTTTAGGCATGGAATCAAACTTTCTAAGGAAAAAGTTCCTAAGAATGAGCATGAAGAGCAATTCATGGGTAGAATTCCATATGCCTCGGCAATTGGAAGTCTCATGTATGCAATGCTCTGTACTAGACTAGATATTTTTTTTGCTGTTGGCATAGTTAGCAGGTTTCAATCAAAACCTGGTCCTGATCACTGGACAGCAGTCTAGCATATTTTCAAATATCTTAGGAGAACGAAAGATAATATGCTTGTGTACTCTGGAGGGGATTTAATTCCCGTTGGGTATACAGATTATGATTTCCAATCGGATTCTGACTCTAGAAAATCCACATCAGGATCTGTGTTTACTCTCGGAGGATGAGCAGTCATTTGGAGGAGTATCAAGCAATCTTGTATTGCTGACTCCACCATGGAAGCAGAGTATGTAGCTGCATGCGAAGCTGCCAAGGAGGCTGTTTGGCTTCGCCAATTCTTGATTGACTTAGAAGTAGTTCCTAGTGCGAATAAGCAGATCACTATCTACTGTGACAACAGTGGAGCAGTGGCTAATTCGAAAGAGCCAAGAAGTCATAAGAGAGGAAAACACATTGAAAGAAAGTATCATCTTTTAAGGGAGATTGTTCATCGGGGAGACGTGACGATTACCAAAATCGCATCGGCAGAAAATCTAGCAGATCCCTTCACAAAAGCTCTACCTCAGAAGAGTTTTGATGGGCACCTAGAGAAAATGGGAATGAGAGATATGACACATTTGCTATAGCGCAAGTGGGAGATTGTTAGGATTATGCTCAATAACAAGAGTGTAATATTGTAATTGACAATCTTTTCATATAAATAAAGTGATTTCTGATTCTGCAAAATCTTATAGCATTTATAATTATAATTATCAAGGTAAATAATCATAAGGTCAAAAGACTATGAGATATGAAGAATTGTTTATATATCCGGATATGTATGAGTTAGACACAATTTTTTAGTTAGTCTTGAATAACGTTCACAACTTAAGTTAAAGGTTGGGCACCTCTATCTTGATAAAGTTGTAGAATTCTTTTACTAGCATTTGAGTGGGATCAAACGAGTTATGATGAGTCTAAAATCATCGAAAGGTTTTCGAGTAAAAGAATCTAGTGCACTGGGTGCATTGAACTGGATCACAATGAAATACTTTATCTATAACCGTCACTAGATATAAGTCTTTTCATTATCAGGACAATCGAAGAGTCTATCTAAATCCTGAGATAAATGATGGACTTATGGTTGCAAGTGTTATCATTTGAGCTATCAATGAGTACAATTATATAGCATAGTCTATCCTCGATAGTTTGGTGGTATTCATTTGTTAATCGATAGAGGACTTCATTTATAGATATGGACATCGTGGCTCCATTTATTAAATGAGAGTATAATATCATCATATGGATGTTTTGAGGTATTGGATATTAAATCTCAACGTTGAGTTTTCAATAATGATTATTGAAGACATGGCTTCTGGACAAGTCAAAATATCCAAGTTCAAAATGTGGTCATATGAGGAAATATGGTAACTTGGAGAGCTATAGGCGGTCTATGAGCTCTTGGCGATTACTGATATTATTCACGAGGATACACCATCTCCTATTAGATTGTCTAGGGTATGAATGAGAAACATCTCCTTATTCTATCTTTATTTAAGAGTTCAATTTTTGCTCTTTAGTGGAATGAGTTAAAATTAATAGATTGGACCTAAGTGAATCATTTGTTGATTATGATTAGGTTATGTCTATTGAAGCTTAAATTTAGATAGCCTGCCAATATCCACAATCCACACGTACTTGCATGGATCACTTGATATATTCTACCGGACCAATTTATGGGTCCATCTAGAATTGCATTTAATATATTAAGAATATAATATGTCTATTATTTATTTAAATGGGCTGCACTATTATATTAATATATTAAAAGGAGACATGTAGGCTTGTTTCTTTTAGTAAGAATAAGTCTGGTTCACATGTGGGCTTTTATTTAAAGTCTAATGGATTAAATAAAATAAGAAAAATAATATTGGGCCCATATATATATGGTGTGGGCGGCAAGGCTAAATAAAATAGCCCAAGATATTATTTTATTTTATTGTTTTGATTAAATGGGAATTAATTAATTATTTAATTAATTAATAGTTTAAATCAAAATCTTTTCCTGATCAGTAAATTAAATACTATGTGTTGGATTAGGGTTGGAATTCTTTTAAGTGATAGGAGTCCTAATGTGGTAAGGATTAATCCACATACACTCCTTATTATACAAAGAATTAGGCCACCACAAGTTCTACAAGGGTTAGGATTCTTGAATTGATAGGAATTAGGGAAAAGGACAATTCCTTTTCAAGTAAGGAAATTAACCAACCCTAGATTTCCTATTCAATGAATTCGGCCAACCCTACTTGGTGAAGGAGAAAATTCGGCCAACCTATAAATATAAGGTTATGAATTTTCGGCCACCTAGGAAGCAAAATAGAGAGAGATTTTTGTTTGTTTTGAAAATAAAAAATCCTACTCTAAACACATAGATTTTCGGCCAAGAAAGAAAAAGAAAATAAGTTCTCATTCGATAGTGTACTTACAAGCCTTTAACATCAAAAGGTTTTGTGCACACTTTCGATTTAGGGTTACGCAAGTTTCAATCATATTGATTGTGAATTCAAAAGTGACCGGAACTATTTTTTTAGGCTCTTGGTGTTTTACTATTGAAGATCAAGATCAGAAATTCCATACATCCATTCTAAGGTAAGCAATTCAAAGAAAAAGGGAGACCACGCTCCTAGGTGATTCACGTACGTGCTAGGATTGAAGATCTTGCGGATTACTATCGACGTAAGTCAATCGGATCACACGACAAGAGGTATTTAACTCTAACCATATATTTGAGTTTAATTAATTAAAGGGTTATAGTTCAAATCTTTAGACAAATTTTAAACTATACGAAAATTATTTTTTTTGCCTTCCGCTGCGGTTTTAAGCAATATTTCCCTACAAAAAAACATAACCGTCAGTACACTCTTCCATCAATTGGGGATTAGCAACCAACGGCTAATGTTTTTGATGACATTGCTCGGTTATATGAGTTAAAGGGGATGCATGTGAACTTGTTGCCGACATTTCATGGGCTTCCTTTTGTGCCTTCAAATAATGAAGGTATATAGCACTGTGTTGGAGGCATTTCCCATAGTAGTTCGAGACAAAGTGTTGACTAGGGCACAGCTGCAGATGCGTTGTTTCCAATATTGTCTTAAGGACCGTGCCAACAGTGGTACATGGCATTGAGGCCAGGAATGCTCACGTATTGGCCCCAAATTTGTAAGGTGTTTTACAACAAGTTTTTCCCAATCACAAAAGAAAGAGAATTGAAGATCAAAATCGCCACCTTTAGCGAAGAGGACAGGGAACCATTTCATGAACCATGGGAGAGATTTCATCTTCTACTTGCTCAAGTTCCACCACATACCTATCCTGAAGAATTTAAGGTCACTTCCTTCTACCAGGGGTTATCCACTATGACTCAGATGATGGTGGACAATGCTTATGGAGGGACAATTGCTGACAAGAGGGCTCAAGAAGCATCTGAGATTATGGAGAAACTAGCCCAAAATTCACAACAAAGGTCCTCAAGCATAAGGAGGGGTGGAAAGTTAGAAACTGATGGGAATACAGGAATTGCCATTGAGATGTCAAGAATGGCTAAGGAAATGCAGTAAGTGAATGACTTGATGAAGAATATGTTCAAGCCAACAGCTCAAGTGAACCTAGTCAAAGATGACACATTAAATAGAGTGGGGAGACAGTTGGAGCATGAGGAAGCCCAAATGTTAGGGGGGTTTCAAAGGCAGAGGAATGATCCCTACTCCAATCAATATAACCCAGGGTGGAGGAATCACCCCAACTTCCTATGGAGCAACAACAACAACAACAACAGTGCAAACAACCAAGGATATCAGTATCAGGGGTACACCAGGTACAACAATCAAGGTAGAGCAAGCAACAACCAGTGGGGGAGCTCTAGTAATAACCACCCACGGGGAAATTTCAACACGCAGGCAAATACTTATCAACCGAAAGTCAGATCACTTGGAGAAGAATTGAGGGACTTTATCAAGGCAACAAATGAAGCTTCAATACCTATCAGAAACTTCTAGAGTGCAAATGAGCAAATGTTGAAGAGCTACATACAGTCAAATGATCAAAGGGCAAATAACATGGATGCCTCGATAAAGAGATTGGAGACTCAGGTTTCCCAAATTGCAGAAGCTCTACACATGCAGGACAAAGGGAAACCTCAGAGCCATAATTAGCATATTAAAGTGATGGAGGTACTTCTAGGGAAGAATGAAGAGTTGGCCCTAGGTGAGGAAACTCATGGCACAAATATTGTTGTTGAAGATGTTGTACAAGAAAAGACAATCAAGTCAAAGGAAACTAGTCTAGTGAAGCTGGAGGATCTCAGTGAATTCATCATTCCAGTCACCATTAGAGAGTCAAGAAAAATGGGAGCAGTGCTAGATATGGGGGCAAGTGTCAATATGATGTCTTTGGAGGTATATAGACAACAGAAGCGAAAATCCATGAAGACCACTCAAATCAAACTCAAGATGGCTGACAACTCTCCAAAGACTCCTTGTGGAGTAGTTGAGGATGTACAATTGGACATCCATGGACTTAAGGTCCTAGTGGATTTTATTGTGTTAGAAGTAAAGAATGATGAATTCCATGAGAGGGGGTGGAAACTGATTCTAAGGAGGTCGTTTATGGCCATAACTGGTACGGAAATAAATGTGCTTTCGAGGCACTTATCTTTCAGCTGTGGTGGTAACCGAGTTGAATTCGTTGTTGATCGACCTAATGAGAGACTTTTTAAAGGATGTTTTGTTTAGGAAGTGCCAAAGAGACGAAGGAAGAATAGCAGAGTTTGTGACCTAGTAAGGGCATTCGAGTTAGCTACAGAGATGGAAGAAGGACATCAAGATGGCATTCAAGAAAATGAAGCCGTGAAAATGGAAGAAACGATCTTTGATGAGAAGATACTTGAAGAGGTATCTAGAGATTTTGAAAAAGAAAAAAGAGAAGGAGTTAAAAAATGAGAACAAAAAGCTTCATCAAGAATTGGAACTTCTTAAGGAAAAGAATGAGACATTTAAGAAAAAAGTGCAAGAACTCTCTAACATCAACAAGAAGTTTAAGAAGAAAATTGTCAAGGTGGAAGGTGAAAAGAAAGGTATTTCATATGACCTAATTGAGTTAGCTAAGCTCTCGGAGGATTTTGAAGAAGAATATGGAAGAAAAACTAAGAGGCTCTTGATGGAGGTTGAAAAGAAGTCAAATGCATTGGGAGAGGTGAAGGAAGCGCTTAAGAAGAATGAGGAGGCCTTGAAGATTGCAAAAGTAAAGGAGTGTGACTACATAGTGGAATTAGACAACATGGATAAAGAAGTCAACTCACTCAAAGTGCAACACTTAAGGGAACCTCAAAGTTTCAATCAAAGAGGGAGTTTTCCTTATACTCTTCAAACTTGTTATTTCTGTTCAAAGCTCGGGCACATTAAGGCCTATTGTTACAAGTTTCAAAGGGTTACAAATTTTCAAAATAGGTCTAGGAGGAACCCAAGGGGAGTTAGGAAGATATGTGTTAGGAAGGATTTAGTAGATGTCATGAGGGTGAGGGAGAAGGATTCTCTAGAAAGAACTTTGGAACCCATATGAGTGGTCAGGAGAAATGGATCCCTTCACTTGGTAAAGCCACCTGGGGTTGACTCAAATCCCACCAAACATACTTTACATTGATAAAATTCTTAAAGTATGGTTGGATGTCACGAATTATTTTCTCATGCATTATGATTCACCTTGATTATGTAATATCCTTGAGAACATTTAACATGTAGGTGGTTTTGAGTCTTGAGAAATTTTTTTATGAAATCTTTAAGTAAGGTAGATAATAGACTTTGATAGTGTGAATATGAGTTTTAGAGTTGTGATATGGTAAATAAGGCAAGTATAGTTCATTTACATAGTTTTCATGTGTAGGAAATCTGATCCGGGAACAAGAATTCAAGAAGGAAAGAAAAATGCTGAAGGGTGACAAACAAAGAAACTCCACGGGTAGCACACCCATGCTATACATGTGCAGTCACCTGTGTACCAGGGGAAGGGATGCACTTAAAGGAAAATGCATGGGTAACTGCACGGGTAACTGCCTGGGTATACTGCACGGGTCAGGCACTCGTGCAAATACCCATGCTACAAAGAGGAAAAGTTATGTCTTAAGAGATTAGCACGGGTAACTGCACGGGTACTTCACCCGTGCTATCACGAGCGCATATATATATATATATATGAGGTGTCACTATCGTGGCAGGTCTCACAAAATCAACCATCTCCATTCTTGAAACCCTAAGGTATTTCGTAAGAACCACGTTTTCGATTTCCAGCACTAAGGTATGAATTTTTCTCTCCCTAAACTTGCTTTAATTGATTTAACATGATTTACACTCTAAATAGTCTCTAGGGTTTGTTTGCTTTTGAGTTTTTGAAGTCATGAATGTGTTAAGGATGCCATTGTATGTGTTATTGATGTTTGAATGTGTTTAGATGAATCAATTGATTGATGGTGACGTGTTGAAAGGCTGAAAGCAAGAATTTTTTTGAAAGTGGCAGTGCAGTTCTCAGCACTACACGAGTACTTCACCCGTGCTATACCCGTGCACTGAGGGGTTGCACGATGATTCAGGAAACTGTACGGGTAACTACATGGGTGCTTCACCCATGCTATACCCTTGCACCTAGGTAATTAGGCTTATTTTACAGTTGATTCAAGCTGTTTCTCCTTGATTCCTTCATACCACAATGTCATTTAATTGAGCTTTTCCTTTTGTCGATGTCAGGAAAAACTAAGAAGAAAAAGCTACCTCCTCTACCTCCATGCACATTGAACAAAGATTTCGAGAGGCGAATGGAGTATTTTGGCCAGAGTAATATTATAGAAGAGCAAGGCATTGCCCTATCAGAGCTTGCAGGCACTCCAATCCCTACCTGAGTGCAAGAGAAGGGATGGCAATCTTTTGTTAGCACACCGCCCCGTTTTTGTAGAAGGATTGTGCAAGAATTTTATGCGGGAATGGTTCCTGATGACTTCATGAGAGGAGTGGCTGTAATGGTCAGAGGTGTAGAGGTACATATGAATATTGACAACATCCAAAGGTACTTTTAAACAGAGCTTCCTGATGACGATAAAATTTGGAATCGATTGAGGAATGGTGTAACTTGAGATAACTGCTTTGTAAAGAAGAACCTGGACCTCGCTAATGATCTTGTCATAAATCCAATGGACTTCTGGGTGAATCCGACATTCCCAATCAAACACAACAACTTAGAGATGGAACTCGCTTTCTGGCATGTGTTCATTTCCCACTCTCTCAGGCCAAGGACTTACAGAACGAATGTGTCTTTCGAGACATCCACTATATTGCACTGTATACAACATAACCAGCCGATCAGTGTGGCATGGATAATTATGGCAGAGATCTTGGCGGTAGGAAACAAGAAATAAGACAAGCAATCATTGATCTTCCCATGCCTAATCACTGAGTTTTGTAAGCAGTAAGGGGTCGACCTCAGCAATGAGAGGCTTGAGTGGGCACAGACAGATTTGGATATCAAGACATGGCGCACCTTGCAGATAGAATGGGATTTGACAAATGGTAAGAGAAAGACCAGGAGAAAGAAGACTGCTCAACAATATGTGAACATGCATATGGATAAAGCACAGGATGAGTACTATCAGGAGGATCCGGTGCCTGGATTAGAAGTAGAGACTGATCAAATACCTTGGCAAAAGTTGATATCAGGGATGTCTAGCCTTCAGACCTTAGTGGACTCACTCAGATCCACATTCACCAAAGAAATCAGGGACGCCAAGGATAGCATTGAGGACTTATGGGAAAATGTGACTGGTATGCGAAAGGATTTGAACTTGATTCCTTATAAGAGAAGGAAGAAATCGACCATTCATCATGAGTTCACCTCGAGAGAGCCTACCATTGATTCGGATCTCCACATAGCTATAGAGATGTCAAGGATAGAGCACGAGGAGAAACTCAAGGCACAACTGGATCCCAAATAGAAGGGACCGATGATAGAGGAGGAGGAGTTAGATTCTGATGATGATTGATTGTTTTAGCTTGCTATAGTTGGGAACTTTAATTAGATTTGCTTTAGTTTTCTAGGAGTACATTTTTCTTTGATTTCAGTATAATTTTCTTGTTTTATTTTAGGATTTTTTAGTTTGGATGATGGTGGATATCATTTTTGTTTTTGAGATATTTGGTTTGAGATATTCAATAGTTGTTAACCTTTGTGGTTAGATTGGTGTTTCAATGTTAGGTTCTTTATCTTTTGGATTCAACACACTGGCCACTTGCATGTCTTGGAGGGACTAGCAAGCCAAGAGTGCTCATAAAACGGGTGGGAGCCTACTCATCTTGAGTCTACTACATTGGTTTAATCTTTTAAAACCAAACCCTTGCATTTAATTTTACATTTTTGAAGCTTGTGAATACATTTGGTACATATCAATTTTGGGTTGCATGAATGCTAAGTTAATTGATTTATTCTTTCTTGATTGGATGAGCCGAAGGCTTTTGTGGAGATACAGGTTTTCTTTTATATATAGCCCAACTCGGTTTGGGGGTTTTCATTTCTTGCATATACCTTGATGTAGATTGAAAATTGGCACAAACGCCAATCGATAAAAATAGGGATAAACGAATCGGATCCGTTGATTCGCGCACGAATACCGGAAACGAAACCTACTATTATGCTGTTGATCCGCTCACGGATACCAGGATAACAGGCTTCAAATACGTTGATCTTCACAAGATACCGTAAATGGAAGATAAAGAGAACACATTCTCTAATTTTTTTTATTCATTCAACAACTTCCCCTTTTTCAAACCTAATACAAACTATTAAATAAGGAAAAATAACCTACAAATATTAGGATTCAATATCCCGTAAAATCCTAAACAAAATAAAACAACTGAATCACTAGGATTCAATATCTTCTAAAACTCCTAAATAAGAGGTCTAAAACAACTAAACTAAATCGGAAAAAGAATCCCAAAATAAAGGAACAAAAACGAATTGTAAATAAAATAGGAAACAGCCGGCTTGTTGCAAACGAAACAAAATTGCCAAATTTAGATCTACTACAGCCCGTTACAGAAGACAAAGTCTTCATAATAAATGTTGGGCTTGTCTTGGGCTTTCCGAAAACATATTATAATAGAACTTCCGACTCCAATTTCTTTCTGTAGAGGCCCACGAAGTTCAGCCCGGATTTGGTTGTCCCACTCGACCCAAATACGAATTCGCCACCCATACGAACTAGCCATCCGCTCCGCATCATCCTCCCCAAGTTGGACAAAATTCGGCCTCGAATTCAACACCTCTTCGTCCTCCAAAGCTGGATCGCCGTTGTAAGGGACGAGATGCTTCACATTTAAAATATCAGCCGTACGAATATTGCCGAGTAGCCTAAGACGGTAGGGTTTGGAGTTGACATTCTCACCAATTTTATTATCCTTTTGCCTTAAGCTAATCTGTGTCATCACTGATGCAGTGGGAAATTCAACACAAACAACAATCGATAAAAGAAAGGGTAACTGATTCAAATCCGTTGATTCAGGCATGAATACCGGAAATGAACCCTACTATTAATCTGTTGATCCGCGCACGGATACCAGAATAATAGGCTTCAAATTCGTTGACCCTCGCAAAGGTACCGAAAATGGATAAAAAAGAGATGCTCTCCCTCAAATTTTTATTAATCATCAAAAACTCAAATCCCTGTTAGGGTACATCGTCTTTAAATAAGAAAATAAAATCCTAAAAGAAACCTAAAATAACTAGTAAAGCAATTAAATTATCAATTTCCCTATAAAAGGGATAATTGAGATAACAATGGAAATTAAAAATACTAGAATTCCAAAACATGAAAAACCTATCTAATAAGGAAATAAGATTTGATTTAATAAAATCAAATCATAAAATAAGTAATTACCTAATTAGATACATAATAAATAGAAATAAAATAATATCTATAAACTATAGAAATAATTTTGAAATCTAAAATCTTCAAGAATATCTTCAATAATATCACCTGCATCATTGTCTCCATGTTGGAGAAAATTCGGCCTCGAATTTTGACTGCCTTCATCCCACAAGCATGCACAAGATTTTTGAGTGATAATAGTCGAGATTGCATACAATGAACTTTAAATCTTTCGATTCCTGTCAAGATCTCCATCCAACCACTCAAATAGATGGAAGCAAATTCACGAATCATCAAATCCTGCAACAAAAGATAAACTGAAGTATTTTTATGATGAAGAACATGTGACTTGTAAAAACAATCCACAAAATATGAATTGCTCTCATATGGTACTTTCTCATACACATCATCATATATCGGTGGTTTATCAAAATCGACAAAAACCTCCGCCGATACATATGTATCATCGAAAAACACTGAAGGATAGGAGGCTAAATGTGTTTGAGGGTTCATGGGGTTTTTTTTGTTGGATAGGGAAATATGGAAGGTGAAGAGATAGTAGTTTGTTATGGTTTGTGGATCGATGAGCCTGGCATAACGGTAGACTCGATGGCTCTGATACCAACTGATGCAGCGGGAAATTCAACGCAAACAACAATCGATAAAAGAAAGGGTAACTGATTCGAATCCGTTGATTCACGCATGAATACTGGAAACGAACCCTACTATTAATCTGTTGATCCGCGCACGGATACCAGAATAATAGGCTTCAAATTCGTTGACCCTTGCAAAGGTACCGAAAATGGATAAAAAAGAGATGCTCTCCCTCAAATTTTTATTAATCATCAAAAACTCAAATCCCTGTTAGGGTACATCGTCTTTAAATAAGAAAATAAAATCCTAAAAGAAACCTAAAATAACTAGTAAAGCAATTAAATTATCAATTTCCCTATAAAAGGGATAATTGAGATAACAATGGAAATTAAAAATACTAGAATTCTAAAACATTAAAAACCTATCTAATAAAGAAATAAGATTTGATTTAATAAAATCAAATCATAAAATAAGTAATTACCTAATTAGATACATAATAAATAGAAATAAAATAATATCTATAAACTATAGAAATAATTTTGAAATCTAAAATCTTCAAGAATATCTTCAATAATATCTCCTGCATTATACCTGTACAGGATTGAGCATATGAAGAGAATCGGTTTGAGGGTTAATACCCACACCCCGATATTTTGGTGAATAGATGCTTGATGTGGTTGAATTTTTAAAGTTAAATGCCTTGCTTACTTCGGTTGCCTTATTTTATGATGAGCCATTGTCGAGTTTTTCTTTTATGTGCTGGGCATTGATTGTGCATGATTAGTGCCTAGGTTTTTGTGTTGCGACAGTTGGTGCGCGCCACTAAGCCGGACTCCCGTGTCTTCAATATGGAGGACAATGTTGGGTTTTTGTTTGGGGGTGTAGACGCCGTTTTGAGTCGTCTAGTTGTTTTTGAGTCATTTTTCATGTCAATGTTTTTCCAAATTTGCTGCCTAGCCAAAAGTTTTGAGCTTTGATTAGCTTGGTGAGATAATCTTGAGCAAAATGTTTGTGGCGAATTTGTGTATGCTTTGTGTACTTGTTCATAGCTCTTAGTCACTTTAGGGGTCTCACTTGCACTACATGGGTTAGTCCCATCTTTTGGTGTCTAAGTTGAGGGGACTCGGTGCTCAAGCGCCTTGTTCTAATAGTGGAGATACCCTTGTGAGTTTCACAAACACAAGCCAAAAGTGCACAATTCGAGGGAAAAAGTTTTTCAAATCTTTAAACACTTTTCAAACACCATGCATAGTCTCATTGCACCAAAATCATCATGTGTCATAGAACATGCATCATTAAAGTGGACTGCTTGACTGAAACTTTTATTCCCATGGTAGATGGATTCTTTGAGGTGATATTAGGCAATGTGTGTTTAACCATTTTAAAATGCCAAATGCTTCCCATGCAATGTTGTGTGTGCTCCCAAGCCAATTTTGAAGCCAAACACATTTAGACTTGTTCATTCTACACCTATATTACCCATAACCCAAGCAACCCAAACACTAAGCCAACATTCACTTGATTGATCTTGTTAAGGCTTAAGAATAAATGTAAATGTACTCTAATTGTCAAATGGCGTGTACCAAGGCTAATAAGTGTTGTTTGTAAAAAATATGTGCAAAAGTCAAAGGCAAGAAAATAGAGCAAAGAAACAATCAAAAGAGAAGAAAAGAAAAGAAAGAGAAGCAAATGAAAATAAAAATAAAATTTTTTTAGAAAAGGAATATGCTTCAATTGACTTGTTTAAATTGTAAACACTACTCAAATGTATAACAAGAGTAGTTAGTGATTGCACTTGGAATTTATGTAAGCCTGTGTAGGGAAAAATTGCTTAAAACCGCAGCAGAAGGCAAAAAAATAATTTTCGTATAGTTTAAAATTTTTCTAAAGATTTGAACCTTAACCCTTTAATTAATTAAACTCAAATATACGGTTAGAGTTAAATACCTCTTGTCGCGTGATCCGATTGACTTACGTCGATGGTAATCTGCAAGATCTTCAATCCTAGCACGTACGTGAATCACCTAGGAGCGTGGTCTCCCCTTTTCTTTGAATTGCTTACCTTAGAATGGATGTATGGAATTTCTGATCTTGATCTTCAATAGTAAAACACCAAGAGCCTAAAAAAATAGTTCCGGTTACTTTTGAATTCACAATCAATATGATTGAAACTCGCGTAACCCTAAATCGAAAGTGTGCACAAAACCTTTTGATATTAAAGGCTTGTAAGTGCACTATCGAATGAAAACTTAGTTTCTTTTTCTTTCTTGGCCGAAAATCTATGTGTATAGAGTAGGATTTTTTATTTTCAAAACAAACAAAAATCTCTCTCTATTTTGCTTCTTCTTGGTGGCCGAAAATTCATAACCTTATATTTATAGGTTGGCCGAATTTTCTCCTTCACCAAGTAGGGTTGGCCGAATTCATTGAATAGGAAATCTAGGGTTGGTTAATTTCCTTACTTGAAAAGGAATTGTCTTTTTCCCTAATTCCTATCAATTCAAGAATCCTAACCCTTGTAGGACTAGTGGTGGCCGAATTCTTTGTATAATAAGAAGTGTATGTGGACTTAATCCTTACCACATTAGGACTCCTATCACTTAAAAGAATTCCAACCATAATCCAACACATTGTATTTAATTTACTGATCAGGAAAAGATTTTGATTTAAACTATTAATTAATTCCCATTTAATCAAAACAATAAAATAAAATAATATGTTGGGCTATTTTATTTAGCCTTGCCGCCCACACCATGTATATATGGGCCCAATATTATTTTTCTTATTTTATTTAATCCATTAGACTTTAAATAAAAGCCCACATGTGAACTAGACTTATTCTTACTAAAAGAAACAAGCCTACATGTCTCCTTTTAATATATTAATATAATAGAGAAGCCCATTAAATAAATAATAGACATATTATATTTTTAATATATTAAATGCAATTCTAGATGGACCCATAAATTGGTCCGGTAGAATGTATCAAGTGATCCATGCAAGTACGTGTGGATTGTGGATCTTGGCGGGCTATCTAAATTTAAGCATCAATAGACATAACCTAATCACAATCAACAAATGATTCACTTAGGTCCGATCTATTAATTTTAACTCATTCCACTAAAGAGCTAAAATTGAACTCTTAAATAAAGATAGAATAAGGAGATGTTTCTCATTCATACCCTAGACAATCTTATAGGAGATGGTGTATCCTCGTGAATAATATCAGTAATCGCCAAGAGCTCATAGACCGCCTATAGCTCTCCAAGTTACCATATTTCCTCATATGACCACATTTTGAACTTGGATATTTTGACTTGTCTAGAAGCCATGTCTTCAATAATCATTATTAAAATCTCAACGTTGAGATTTAATATCCAATACCTCAAAACATCCATATGATGATATTATATTCTAATTTAATAAACGGAGCCACGATGTCCATATCTATAAATGAAGTCCTCTATCGATTAACAAATGAATACCACCAAACTATCGAGGATAGACTATGCTATATAATCGTACTCATTGATAGCTCAAATGATAATACTTGTAACCATAAGTCCATCATTTATCTCAGCATTTAGATAGACTCTCCGATTGTCCTGATAATGAAAAGACTTATATCTAGTGACGGTTTAAGATAAAGTATTTCATTGTGATCCAGTTCAATGCACCAAGTGCACTAGATTCTTTTACTCGAAAACCTTTCGATGATTTTAGACTCATCATAACTCATTTGATCCCACTCAAATGCTAGTAAAAGAATTCTACAACTTTATCAAGATAGAGGTGCCCGACCTTTAACTTAAGTTGTGAACGTTATTCAAGACTAACTAAAGAATTTTGTCTACCTCATACATATCCGGATGTACAAACAATTCTTCATATCTCATAGTCTTTTGACCTTATGATTATTTACCTTGGCAATTATAATTATAAATGCTATAAAATTTTGAAGAATCAGAAATCACTTTATTTGTATGAAAATATTGTCAATTACAATATTACACTCTTGCTATTGAGCATAATCCTAACAGCCTGGACGCCTTAATGTATACTTGTATTTAAAAGTTGTGTTGCATGAGAAGGGAAATGTTTATAAGTAGAATGTATTGCCTTAACTTGGTTGATTAGTGCATTGTGCCTAAATTCCCATTCTTTCTAATCACCAATCACCTTAGCCCCATTACAACCAAATGGAAAAGACCTTGTTAATAGCCAAAATTGGCTAAGGACCAAAGGAAAATTTTCCACCTCTAGACCTGGTTCTATACCTGAGAGTTTCCACCAGGAGATCTCTCTATCCAGAGTCGAACTACGATACCACCCCAGGAACAAGGACGGGCTCCGGAAACATCCGAGATAGAGCCCGGAACGATCAGATCTAGCCCACATCACCAAAACTAGAAGCTCCCTGAAGTCGAGGTCACCTCGCAAATGCACCAGAGACTCTCCTGTACCTCGATTGACACAGAAGAATGTCCCTAGAAGGCCGCACCTAGCTTTGAAAGGTCAGGGAAAGCCACACCTAACTTTGAAAGGTCAGGGGAAGCCACACCTAGCTTCGAAAGGGTCAAGGGAAGCCAGATCTGGCTCCAAGCTGGATGAAACTTCTCAGATATCAAGGTCAGAACACTAATCAACCTCACTGGTTGGTGCACCACACCATGCCATATTCAACGACCTCTATAAAGGATCATGCTCAAAGGATACGAGGGATACATTGAATCACATCTGGAAACGTTACCTATATGCAAAACAAGTAATAGAATCCAAAAAGGAAACAAACTGATCTCCACCACGATACTCTCAATTCGGCAAAGTCAATGACATTAAAACGAGAAATCTCGCCCGATAAGGAGGGGAGAGACTGAGAAAATCAAAGGGAGAATCAGTCTGTGTGACCTACAAAACAATGTATAAATAGAAAGAAAGAAAATGAAAAGAAAGAGACTACTATTCGACAGGCATACGACAAACACTCAACTATACCCTAGAGAGAAATTTGTATATCGTACACGTTCAATAAAGAAAATATTATTATTCTCTTTTGGATGTTAAATTGTATCATTGTTCTTTATCATTTCGAAAAAAATTGTTAACATATACGATCAATCTTGGCCACCACCTACATGGTAGTGGTCTTGAGGGTGTTAACTGAGATTTCTCACCTCGAGCAAAATTTTCGTTAATACTTTCTGGCGCCGTCTGTGGGAATTTACCCTACACCCAATTAATCAATTATTTGCATTTACATTTTCGTTGTTTTATAGGAACTATGAGGCTCCGCTCCTCCCAAGGCCAACATAGAGTCCCGGAGCAACCTCCGGCGAGGCTAACACGAAAAGCCCCAAAAAAAGGGAGAAAGTATGGATATAGTAGTCAAGCTCCGATCCAGACAACCAATACGCGGGCTACTGGCCACCCTATAGTGAGCCAGGCAGCGCTCGACCAACAAGCGGCAGCCTTCGTAGAATCCATCCACGTCCGCCTCCGCGCTGAAGGCATCACGATCCAGCCAACCAACCTGAATGATCAAGGAGAGCCGAGCAGGCTCGGTGCTAGGCCACCTGCTTTCGATCGCCTAGGACCTCCTCTTCCAGAGCCGGCTCGAGATAGATCAGGGCCCCAACGTTCGATCCGGGATAGGCTGAGACCCATGCCTTCAGTTCCGAAAAGACTTTCACAATATCAACCCAGGCTAGTTAAGTCTGCCGCGGATGCTTTTACCCGGAAGCCACGAGGGCTATCTCATCCAACTACATCTAGGAGAACTACACGGGCCCTAGAGGAGGAAAGTAGACAAACTCCCCGAGTGGATCAAGTCTAGGAGAAGGACCGGATAGAAATTGCCAGTTCATCAGAAAGAACGACAGTGAGGAATCTGAGGTTAACTCGAAGAGACCTGGGAACAAGCGACTGAGGGATCAGCTGGCAAAGCTACAAAAAGAGGTCCAGCAGATAAGGAAGGGAAAGAATAAGGAGGACAAAAAGGATCCCCTGAGCGAGATGAACGCTCCCTTCACTAGGAGGATCCGGGAAGCAGAGCTCCCCCCAAAATTCAAAATGCCAGCACATAAGTTCTCTGGAACGGAAGATCCTCTAAGCCATCTAGAGAGCTTCGTTCAACAGATGGAGGTCCAGAACACTACCAGAGCAGCTATGTGCAGAATGTTTCCAATGACCTTGACCGACTACGCGAAAACCTGGTTCAGGAAACTGCCCGTTGGTAGCGTGGATTCTATCAACAGATTTTTGCTCACAATTCCAAGGAGTCAACCTTGCCCGAAAGATCCCATACACCTCCAATATGTGATCCAGGAACGGAGTGAAACTCTTCGATCGTACGTGTAACGATTTCACAAGGAGGTCATACAAATGTGAGTTTTCACTGAAAAAGAAAAGACCTGGGATCAAGCGACTGAGGGATCAGCTGGCAAAGCTACAAAAAGAGGTCCAGCAGATAAGGAAGGGAAAGAATAAGGAGGACAAAAAGGATCCCCTGAGCGAGATGAACGCTCCCTTCACTAGGAGGATCCGGGAAGCAGAGCTCCCCCCAAAATTCAAAATGCCAGCACATAAGTTCTCTGGAACGGAAGATCCTCTAAGCCACCTAGAGAGCTTCGTTCAACAGATGGAGGTCCAGAACACTACCAGAGCAGCTATGTGCAAAATGTTTCCAAAGACCTTGACCGACTACGCGAAAACCTGGTTCAGGAAACTGCCTGTTGGTAGCGTGGATTCTTTCACGAAATTATCAACAGATTTTTGCTCACAATTCCAAGGAGTCAAACCTTGCCCGAAAGATCCCATACACCTCCAATATGTGATCCAGGAATGGAGTGAAACTCTTCGATCATACGTGGAACGATTTCACAAGGAGGTCATACAAATGTGAGTTTTCACTGAAAAAGAAACCCTCGCCAACTTCAGGCGAAACCTATGGCAGGAAAGCTTTTCTGTTCCTTCCCCAAGAGACCTCCCAAGACTTACCAGGAGGCCTATGACCGGGCTCTTGAGCAGGTCGAGATCGACGAACAACTCAAGGTCAAGATGGAACACGACGACATGAGAACGGCAAAGCGTCTGAAGAAAGAAGCCCCTAAATTTGAGCCAGTGCAGAAAACTCAGAATAAACTCCCCAGCAGGTCGACCTATCGCCTCCCTGCTCCTCTGCATAGGCAAGAAAGATATCCAGCAAAGTGAACCCCTCCCCGGGCTTCACCGCCTCCCAGGACCGTGGCTCCAGTCATGCAAGGGGAAAAAGGGTATGACTACTACACTCATTTGAATGCTTCCAGGGAAACAGTCTACCTTGCTATATGAGATAAAGGGTTGCTCCAAAAGCCCGCTCCCATGAAGGCCCCAGCTGACAGGAGAAACCGGTACAAGTACTGTGACTTCCACGAAGACGTGGGCCACAACACCTCAGAGTGCTATAATTTGCCCAACCAGATTGAAGCCCTGATAAGGGGAGGATGCTTGATTGAGTTCTTACAACAGGTCAGAGATAATATCAGGACTGGAAGGGAGGTACAAGTTAAAATCCGTGAAGACGCACAAAAGAGGAAAGGGGAACATGCTGACTTAATGCAACAGATCCAGGTGATTCACACTATCAGCGGAGGTCTTACACTGGCTGGAGTTTCCAATAACTCCCGGAAAAACCATGCAAGAAAGGTTCCCCGCATCGAAGAAAGCCAGGGATCTTTAAAGTCAGCCAGAGCTTGACAGAGCCCTCCCAGTCAGCGTAGATCGTATTCACCGAAGCAGATGTCTTCAACACTGTGCAACCTCATGATGATCCTATGGTAATCACGATACAGATCGCCAACTGTCTGGTCTATCGAGTGCTCGTGGATACAGGTAGAAGTGTAGATATCCTCTTCAAAGATACCCTGGAAAAATTGAACCTGAAGCAACGATGTTACAACAGCTGTACCACTCCGCTTTACGGTTTCACTGGAGATTCGATCATACCAGTGGGGTCGATGATCCTCCTAGTAATCATCGGAATCACCTTTCTCCAACAGAATGTTATGACCGATTTTGTTATGGTGGACACCTCATCGGCCTACAACGCCATCCTAGGGAGACCTTTCCTGTCTTCCTTGAAGGGAGTCTTATCTATATACCACAACGTCCTGAAATTCCCTATTGGAACCAAAGTAGGAGAGGTACGCGGAGACCAGCAGGCAGCCAGGAAATGCTATGCAGTATCTGCCAATCCTGCAGCCCTAGCGAAACAGTGTGTACAGGTGACATTAATCCAGGAGGACATGGATACATCCCAGATAATCCAGGAGGAGAATGAGCCCGCGGAACATCCTAGGCATCCGGAGAATGAACCTATTATGCCCTACGAGGAAGAACGGAGTAAGGAATGGGTCAGCGGGCAGCCCGTAGATAAACTAGAAGAGATACCTATCAGGAATGACGATCCCTCCAAGGTCGTCAAGGTCGGAGCCACCCTTGACCCATAAGTAAAAAGAGGACTGATTGACCTTCTCAGAGAGTTCAGTGACATCTTCGCCTGGAACCATGATGAAATGCCTGGAATCCCGGCAGCATTGGCCACCCACCGACTAGCAGTAGATCCAACAGTCAAGCCCGTCAAGCAGAAGAGGCGTCACTTCAACGCTGATAGGAACGCTGCGGTGCAGGAAGAGGTTGATAAATTGATCAAAGCAGGGTTCATCAGAGAAGTACACTACCTCGAATGGATCGCCAACGTGGTCATGGTAACGAAGGTGAATGGGAAGTGGCGTATGTGTGTAGATTACACCGACCTCAACCGGGCTTGTCCGAAAGACATTTTTCCTTTACCAAAGATCGACCAGCTGGTTGACTCCACGTCCGGAAATAAACTTTTGAGTTTTATGGATGCATTCTCAGGATACAACCAGATTAAAATGCACCCGGCTGACCAAGATAAGACCAGTTTCATTACTGGGCACGGCTTATACTGCTACAAGGTGATGCCGTTTGGTTTGAAGAATGCGGGAGCCACATACCGGCGGCTGGTTAACAAACTGTTCAAGCCCGAGATAGGAAGGACGATGGAAGTATATATCGACGACATGATCACGAAATCCCTGACCGTAAAAGGACATCAAGAAGACCTTCATAAAACTTTCCTCATACTGAGGAAAAACCAGATGCGTTTGAACCCCTCCAAATATGCCTTTGGGGTAACGACAGGGAAGTTTCTAGGCTTCATGGTTCATGAGAGAGGTATAGAGGCCAACCCAGAAAAAATGAAAGCTATCTTGGACCTGGAATCCCTAACCTCCCTCAAGCAAGTACAGATTCTGACTGGACGAGTGGCGGCACTCAACAGGTTTATCTCTCGCTCCACCGATAAATGCCCCCCTTTTTTCAAGGCCATCAAACAAGGGAAGAACATGAAATGGAGCCAGGAGAGTGAACAGACGTTTCAAGCTTTGACAGAGTACCTAACAAGCCCCCCATTGTTAGTCAAGCCGGTTCTCGGAGATGAGTTACAGATCTACCTGGCCATATCAGAAACTGCAGTAAGCGGGGCTTTGGCCAAGGATTGTAGCGACAGTTTTTAAAGACCCATATACTATCTGAGTCATGCTTTGACCAAATCAGAAAGGAATTACATTCTCCTAGAAAAGCTCGCTTATACTCTGGTGATCTCAGCGAGGAAACTCCGTCCCTATTTTCAAGCTCACACAATAGCAGTGGTGATAGACCAACCCCTCCGCCAATTCTTGTAAAGACAAGACGTGTCAGGAAGGCTAGTCTTATGGGCACTAGAGCTCACTCAGCTCGACCTAAAGTATAAGCCCCGGACTACGATTAAGACACAGGCTTTGGCAGACTTCGTGGCTGAATTCTCAGCGATCCCAGATCCAGATGATCCCTCAGTATCAAATGAGGTCCCTGAGAAGATATCGGAGGTCAAAAATTGGCCGAAAGGCTGCAAGCCATGGATCCTCTTTTCAGATAGAGCATCCGGGCAAGCCAAGGGAGGAGCTGGCATAGTTTTAATAGATCCGGAGGGGACCGAATTCTGTCACTGTTTCAGATTTGAGTTTAAAGCTACCAACAACGAAGCGGAATATGAAGCCCTCCTAGCCGGGATGAAGGTAGCCATTGAACTAAAGGCCGACTACCTGCAGATCAAGAACGATTCGTTGCTTGTTGTAAACCAGGTGACTGGGGTCTACCAGGCAAAAAGAGATAATATGGCTGCCTACCTAAATCTAGCTCAGCTGCTAAAAAGCAAATTTAAGGGACTCAAGATCGATCAGGTGCCTCGACACCAAAACCATCGCGCAGATGTTCTGGCTAAAATAGCGGCGAACGAAGGCCAGTCCCTACTAAGGGGAATTCCCCTCCAAGTAATCACACAGCCAAGCATAGCCACAAATGGAGAAATTTGTTCCCTGGATCGCCTGCCTTGCTGGATGGACCCACTTGTCGCCTACCTCCTTGAAGGAGAGCTTCCCGAAGGGCCCGACCAAGCCCGAAGAATTAAGAGACTCTCAGTTCGATACTGTATGGTGGACGGATACCTCTACAGGAGGGGCAGATCCCTGCCCTTACTTAGGTGCTTGCATCCAGATGATGCTAAGTGGGCATTGAGAGAGGTCCACTCTAGGGACTGTGGGAACCAAATAGGTGGGGAAGCTCTAGCCTCTCAGGTGCTTCGTATGGGGTACTATTGGCCGACCATCCATCAAGATGCAAAGAGTTTTGTGCAATCTTGCGAACCTTGTCAAAGAACTTCAAACTTCAACAACCAGCCAACCGAGCGACTGTCGTCCCTCAGTTCACCTTACCCCTTTGCCATGTAATGAATCGACCTAATTGGGCCACTTCCTACCGCTCCAGGACAGATGAAACATGCTATCGTGGCTATCGACTACTTCACAAGATGGGTCGAGGCAGGACCTCTTTCTCGAATATCAGAAAAGAATACAACCAAGTTCATCATGACTAACGTGGTATGCAGATTCGGGACCCCTCTCATCATTATAGCCGACCTAGGAAAGTAATTCGACAACGCCCGATTCAAAGACTTCTGCAAGGGATTAGGGATCGACCTCAGGCTCGTTTCAGTGGCTCATCCCCAGACTAACGGGCTGGTAGAATCCACCAACAAGACTATTAAGAAACTTCTGAAAAAGAAGCTTCAGCAGAAGAAAGGTAAATGGGCCGAAGAGCTACCAGAAGTCCTCTGGCATACCGGACTACAAAAAGAACAGCTATCGGGGAGACACCTTACTCCCTGGCTTTCGGGGTTAAAGCAGTCCTCCCCATCGAGCATAAATTAACCTCGTTCAGGGTACAACACTTTGAGCCCGAAAGTAACAAAGTCAAGCTCCGGGCTAATCTAGACCTCTTAGAAGAAAAACAAGACCAGATAGCAGAAAAAGTAGCGATCTACTAGAGCAAGATCACTAGATACTTTAACCAAAAGGTTAGAGCCTGGGAATCCAAAGAAGAGGATCTGGTACTTAGGAAAGTGACCGTGAACACTCGGAAAAGGTCGGATGGAGTCTTAAGTCCAAATTGGGAAGGGCCATATTTGACAAAGCTAGTTGTTCGTAATGGAGCTTATAAACTCGAAGACATGGACGGATGATCCATCGACCACACTTGGAATGCAGATCATTTGAGGAAATTCTACCCTTGAAGGAAGTTCTCCAGTAGACTACCCCCACTTAGTTTTCATTACCGACCCTAATAAAGATGTACTACATCTCGGTCATCAATAAAGTCATTTTCCTTTTCTCCTCCATCTTTGTCTCCAACTATGTTCAACATTAGTGACTACACCCTTGTATAAGAAACTCAACATAAACATCTCGAGACCAGGAAACAGCTCGATAGCCCTCCTGATGCCTTGGTCGGGCTACCACCCCCAAGAAGGATCTGACTGTAAGAGCATAGTTGCCCTCCAGATCTCGAGACCACGAAAGAGCTAGATAGCCCTCGTGATGCCTTGGTCAGGCTACCACCCCTAAGAAGGATCTGAGTGTAAGAGCATAGTTACCCTTCAGATCTCGAGACCAGGAAATAGCTCGATAGCCCTCCTGATGCCTTGGTCGGGCTACCACCCCTAAGAAGGATCTGAGTGTAAGAGCATAGTTGCCCTCCAGATCTCGAGACCAGGAAATAGCTCTATAGCCCTCCTGATGCCTTACTCGGGCTACCACCCCCAAGAAGGATCTGAGTTTAAGAGCATAGTTGCCCTCCAGATCTCGAGACCAGAAAATAGCTCGATAGCCCTCCTGATGCCTTGGTCAGGCTACCACCCCCCAGAAGGATCTGAGTGTAAGAGCATAGTTGCCCTCCAGATCTTGAGACCAGGAAATAGCTCGATAGCCTTCCTGATGCCTTGGTCGGGGTACCACCCAAAATAACTCGATAGCCCTCCTGATGCCTTGGTCAGGCTACCACCCCCAAAAAGGATCTGAGTGTAAGAGCATAGTTGCCCTCCAGATCTCGAGACCAGGAAATAGCTCGATAGCCCTCCTGATGCCTTGCTCGGGCTACCACCCCCAAGAAGGATCTAAGTGTAAGAGCATTGTTGCCCTCCAGATCTCGAGACCAGGAAATAGCTCGATAGCCCTCCTGATGCCTTGCTCGGGCTACCATCCCCTAGAAGGATCTGAGTGTAAGAGCATAGTTGCCCTCCAGATCTCAAAGACTAAGAAATAGCTAAGTAGCCCTCCTGATGTCTTGGTTGGGTTATCACCCCATATAAAAATATATATATATATATAATGTTTGCTTTCATGTGCAGGATCAAAATTATCATAATTCCCTACACGAATCTTAATTGTTGCTACAGATGCTACTCTGGATCCCATTGAAGACTAGAAATAAAATAAAAGTTCTCAAAAGTGATTCGATTTCTCATTAAGGACAAGGGGAGCCTATCCCCCGATAAGGCTACATCCACCAAATGGGGAGCCCAACCCCCGAACTCGGGCTACAAAAAAAAGAGAAAGAAAGCTAATAAGGGAAAAATGGGGTGCCCACCCCCTTCTCCGGGCAATCAAAGACAAGTCATAATGAACTTCTTCAAGCTTTGGCACTCTCTTGGCTCCCGTCCGCTGGCCCTCCTCCTTCTTGCGGATCCTCGCCATCAACCCCCTCTACAGATAGCTGTCCATCTTGGTTATCCTCGCCGACCGCTCCTCCATTTAGAGGCTCCATCAGATGATCAGCTAGATCTTCCTCCAAAACCTCATTAATTACATCCATAACCTCAGGTGGGATAGTCGCGTCAAGAAGGGCAGCCATGGACTCCGTCTGGCTCTTGTCCACCTCCATCTCTATTAAAGGGGGATTCTCAGATGGGCTCCTAACCTCTTCACCAACTCCCGGCTGGTCCTCCTCGGATCGAGAGGACATCACTTTACTGGAAGACTCCCAGGACTTAAGGTGGTAAAGGTAGAAAGAGGGAATGAAGGATCTGTCTGAGCGGGCTGCTTCCCAGCTCCTGCTTGGCTCGAAGGGACCACCTTGTCGCCTTCAGGGCAAGATAACCCGGTAGCCTTGAGCATTATATCCTGTCTATCCCAGCCAGCAATAGATGACAAATCAAAGGGAGGAGGAAGAGCTTCCACGGCCTGAAAAGAAGCATAGAAATACCCGTCGCTGAAGGAGGTCTCCGCATCAGCTTGCAGCTTGCAGCTTGGTCACCTGAGTAATCAGAGACTGGTTCTCGAGGTCCAACTTCTTAGCCTCAGATCTCCAGGAATCCCACTGCCTAGCCCGCCAGAGAGATTGAAGACGCTCCTGATCATAAGATTGCTTCATCCTCTCATGATCGCAGCGAAGCTCAACCATCTCGACCTCGATTTTTCCCTAGTTGGAAGTCACCTCTTCCATTAAAGACCGAGTCTGCTTGAGCAGTTTCCCGGCTTTCTCAGCTTCAGCTTTGGCTTTTACAGCCCGGTCACGGAGGAGGGCTACCTGCTGGCCCATCGCAACATT
>CM065639.1:36012840-36128449 GCA_033220585.1 Dipteronia sinensis | reverse complement strand
TCTATTGAAGCTTAAATTTAGATAGCCCGCCAAGATCCCCAATCCACACGTATTTGCATGGATCACTTGATATATTCTACCGGGCCGATTTAAGGGTCCATCTAGAATGTTTTTAATATATCAAGAATAATATGTCTATTATTTAATTAATGAGCTGCACTATTATATTAATATATTAAAAGGAGACATGGGTTGTTTCTTTAGTAAGAATGGTCTGGTTCACATGTGGGCTTTTATTTAAAGTCCAATAGATTAAATGAAATAATAAATAATATATGGCCTATTTATATAAGTGGGGCGGCAAGGTGTATATATTAACCTAATATATTATTTAGTTTCATTGTTTTAATAAAATAAGAATTAGTTAATTATTAATTAATTGTTTAATTAAGAAACAAATCTTTTTCGATCAGGAAGATATTTCCTAAAGTTATCTACTGGTAGAGTATATTAAAAGGAAAGACTTGTTTGATAAGAAAATAAATAATTAATTTTATTTATTAATCAAATAAGAAGTCTTTTTATTTAGTCAATAAAAGAATAAAAATATCTATGAGTTGGATTAGGTTTTGAAGTCTAAAGGTTGATGGAAATTAGGGTGCAACACAAACTCAGAGATTCCATACATCCATTCTAAGGTAAGCAATCCAAAGAAAAAAGGGAGACCACGCTCCTAGGTGATTCACGTACGTGCTAGGATTGAAGATCTTGCGGATTACCTCGACGTAAGTCAATCGGATCACGCGACAAGAGGTATTTAACTTTAACAGTATATTTGAGTTTAATTAATTAAAGGGTTAAGGTTCAAATCTTTAGAAAAATTTTAAACTATACGAAAATTATTTTTTCGCCTTCCGCTGGGGTTTTAAGCAATTTATCCCTACAATTGGTATCAGAGCCTGGTTGTACCCTTTAATTAATTAAGTATATAGGTGAATCTATTTCTTTTTATTGTGATTATGCATGTTTTAGAAAGAGATGGCACTCTAGGTATCACATATATAATTACATGTGGAATGTATGGATTATATATGTTGTTATAAAGTGAATTGTTATTGCTCGATTTTGGTTCTAGAATTTCAATGTATTTTTTGTTTGGAATTGTAACAAGAAGGGTTGGTCATTATCGCCATAATTCCTTCTGGTAGTTGCTAAGTTCTATTAATTTTATTGTAAAAATACTGCAGTTTTTATTGTATTAAAATTTAGTGCAGTTTTTATTGTATTAAATAAGTGCAGTTTTTATTGTAAAAAAATACTGCAGTAGTTTAAATAAAAAAAATAATAATAAAAAAAAATATTTCTACAGTATTTTATTGTATAAAATAAGTTGTAATATATTCAAGATTCGAAGACTCGAAGATTTGAAGAAATTGGAGCATCCGGAACCGAGCTTGGCACCCGCGCGCACCGAGACAACAAGCGCGACACAACCAAGCGCGCAGTTGCGCTTGTTGCGGTGCAGCAGCGCGCGGACCCATGCATGGGCTGGCCATGCGGCAGCTCATGCCCTTGCATGGGCTTCTTGGTGATCTTCGGGCGCGCGCGAGTTACGTGCGCGAGATGGTCGCTTGTAGTCTTGTTCGCCAAGAAAAAAGTTTTTTGTATTCCGTACAATTGTAATTTACATGCTTTCTAGGATGGACCAAAATTGTGGCTATTATTTTATGTATAAATATTACAATATTTGTTATTGTATGTAACATGTCATATAGAATAGGAGTGCCACCATATACTCTTTTGGTGTGAACATGCATTGAATGATTAGGTATCTAATTGGCATCTAGATAACTTGTTAAATCATTCTTTGGAATCTAATCACACGCCTTAAATAATTGAGTGGGAGAAGGTGTGTTAGAACACCTATGGCCTCCAAGGTTAGTGAGCTTTATTATTTATTGGTAATCCCCCGAGGGGCATCCATAAATGGAATTTAGCAAAATACTTCCCTACAATGATAGACTAGACCATTGACTCAAACGAGATCTACTCTCAGAGAAGGGATTTTCGTGAGAGAATATTGAGGGTCGATATCTTGGTAACACACTCAATGTAATTTTATTAATATCCTCCGAGAGTTCTTGTAAATAAAATTGCAAGGCTAAAATTGAAAACGTGGTTGTTAGTTAACAATTAGGTGGGACCTAGTCCAACTAGTAAATGGTGCGAACTCCCAACGGAGGCGTAACATTTATGGGTGTTGGATCACCGTTGAATTTTTCACGATTGAGTTATTTAATTAATTCAAGATAAATATTCGAAAGTGCTTTATCATGATTATTTACTTATATGCTTTTTGTTTTATTCAGAAATCATGACCCCATCAATTATGTCACATGGAAAAGGAAAATTGGGTTGTTGCTGCAAAGTGAAAAACATAAGTTTGTTCTAACTACTCCTAAACCACCTGCTCCTAATAATGAATCAAGTATTTTGCAAAGAGATGAGTATGAGCAGTGGAGACCTCAAATGATATGGCCAAATGTTACATTATGGCTACTATCTCCGACGTGTTGCAACAGCAGCATGAAGGAATGGGGTCTGCTGATGATATTATGATGTCTCTGGAAGAGATGTTTGCTATGAGGTCTAGGACGACTAAGAGAGAGGCAGTGACTGCTTTTATGAATCTTAGGATGAAACCTGGACAGGCTGTGAAAGATCACATGATGAAAGTCATAGCACATAAATATTGTAGAATTAAATGGCGCTGAGATAGATGGTGAGACCAAAATTGACTTGGTTGTCAATTCACTATCAGATTCATTTGATCAGTTCACGTTGGACTACACCTGAACAAAAAGGAATACACCTTGCAGGGCCTGATGCAAGATGTTCAAAGCGTTGAAAAGATCCTTGTGAAAAGCAAAGGTCAAGAGATTTATATGGTTGGTAAAGTTTCTACTGTTAAGACCCGTCAGAAGGTCAAGAAACAACAGAAGAAAAGGCAACTTGGGCCTACCAAGAAGGAGACCAAGAAAGTAACCAAGATCAAGGGAAATGCTTCCTCGTGGTAAAAAGGGACATGGAAAGAAATTGCCCAAAGTCCCAGAACAAGAGGAAGAAGTAATGTTAATTATCTTGAAACATGTTTTCTGGCAGATTCTACAGATTCTTGGATCATAGACTCTAGAGCCACTATCATGTTTGTTATTCCTTGCAGGGTTCCAAGAAAGGAGAAGGCTGATAAGACGAAATCAATTTGCGCTTGGCAACAGATCGTAGTGTCTGCAAGTGCAGTGGGAGATATTAGAGTTATTATGATTCTAGTAGGCATTTAGTTAATAGACGTTATTATGTACCTCAATTCAAGAGGAATTTAATTTCAGTTTCTTGTTTTAATAAATTTGGATATTCGGTTACTTTTAATAAAGCTTTTATTATTAGTAAGAATGACAAAATTGTTTGCAAATGTACATTGGAAAACGGTCTATTCTTTTTGCATAGAAATGTCTCTCACTCGTTAGACACAGAAATAACGGAACCTAATCATAAAAGAGTAAAATTATCAAAAGATGAAACCTACCTTTGGCATTTACGCCTAGGTCACATTAACCTTTATAGGATTACAAGATTGGTATGTGACGGACATTTAAGTGACTTAAAGGTTGATGATCTACCAACTTGTGAATCTTGTTTGGAAGGTAAATGACCAAAAGGCCATTTAATACCAAAGGTGCAAGACCCACTGAATGTTTAAGACTAATACACACTGATGTATGTGGTCCTATGAGCATTCAAGCTAAAGGTGGATATGAGTACTTCATCACCTTCACAGATGATTACTCAAGATTTGGTTATGTGTATCTCATGAGACATAAGTCGGATGCTTTTGATGTAGGGAAAAATTGCTTAAAACCGCAGGGGAATTCGAAAAAATAATTTCATATAGTTTAAAATTTTTCTAAAGATTTGAACCTTAACCCTTTAATTAATAAACTCAAATATGTGGTTAGAGTTAAATACCTCTTGTCGCGTGATCCGATTGACTTACGTCGATGGTAATCCGCAAGATCTTCAATCCTAGCACGTACGTGAATCACCTAGGAGCGTGGTCTCCCTTTTTCTTTGAATTGCTTACCTTAGAATGGATGTATGGAATTTCTGATCTTGATCTTCAATAGTAAAACACCAAGAGCCTAAAAAAATAGTTCCGGTCACTTTTGAATTCACAATCAATATGATTGAAACTCGCGTAACCCTAACTCAAAAGTGTGCACAAAACCTTTTGATGTTAAAGGCTTGTAAGTGCACTATCGAATGAGAACTTATTTGTTTTTCTCTCTTGGCCGAAAATCTATGTGTATAGAGTAGGATTTTTTATTTTCAAAACAAACAAAAATCTCTCTCTATTTTGCTTCTTGGTGGCCGAAAATTCATAACCTTATATTTATAGGTTGGCGGCCGAATTTTCTCCTTCACCAAGTAGGGTTGGCCGAATTCATTGAATAGGAAATCTAGGGTTGGTTAATTTCCTTACTTGAAAAGGAATTATCTTTTTCCGTAATTCCTATTAATTCAAGAATCCTAACCCTTGTAGGACTAGTGGTGGCCGAATTCTTTGTATAATAAGGAGTGTATGTGGACTTAATCCTTACCACATTAGGACTCCTATCACTTAAAAGAATTCCAACCCTAACCAACACATAGTATTTAATTTACTGATCAGGAAAAGATTTTGATTTAAACTATTAATTAATTAAATAATTAATTAATTCCCATTTAATAAAAACAATAAAATAAAATAATATCTTGGGCTATTTTATTTAGTCTTGCCGCCCACACCATGTATATATGGGCCCAATATTATTTTTATTATTTTATTTAATCCATTAGACTTTAAATAAAAGCCCATATGTGAACCAGACTTATTCTTACTAAAAGAAACAAGCCTACATGTCTCCTTTTAATATATTAATATAATAGTGCAGCCCATTGAATAAATAATAGACATATTATATTCTTAATATATTAAATGCAATTCTAGATGGACCCATAAATTGGTCCGGTAGAATATATCAAGTCATCCATGCAAGTATGTGTGGATTGTGGATCTTGGCGGGCTATCTAAATTTAAGATTCAATAGACATAACCTAATCACAATCAACAAATGATTCACTTAGGTCCGATCTATTAATTTTAACTCATTCCACTAAAGAGCTAAAATTGAACTCTTAAATAAAGATAGAATAAGGAGATGTTTCTCATTCATACCCTAGACAATCTTATAGGAGATGGTGTATCCTCGTGCATAATATCAGTAATCGCCAAGAGCTCATAGACCGCCTTTAGCTCTCCAAGTTACCATATTTCCTCATATGACCACATTTTGAACTTGGATATTTTGACTTGTCCAGAAGCCATGTCTTCAATAATCATTACTGAAAACTCAACGTTAAGATTTAATATCCAATACCTCAAAACATCCATATGATGATACTATACTCTTATTTAATAAATGGAGCCACGATGTCCATATCTATAAATGAAGTCCTCTATCGATTAACAAATGAATACCACCAAACTATCGAGGATAGACTATGCTATATAATCGTAATCATCCATAGCTCAAATGATAACACTTGCAACCATAAGTCAATCATTTATCTCAGGATTTAGATAGACTCTCCGATTGTCCTGATAATGAAAAGACTTATATCTAGTGACGGTTGTAGATAAAGTATTTCATTGTGATCCAGTTCAATGCACCCAGTGCACTAGATTCTTTTACTCGAAAACCTTTCGATGATTTTAGACTCATCATAACTCATTTGATCCCACTCAAATGCTAGTAAAAGAATTCTACAACTTTATCAAGATAAGGTGCCCAACCTTTAACTTAAGTTGTGAACGTTATTCAAGACTAACTAAAGAATTGTGTCTACCTCATACATATCCGGATGTACAAACAATTCTTCATATCTCATAGTCTTTTGACCTTATGATTATTTACCTTGACAATTATAATTATAAATGCTATAAGATTTTGCAGAATCAGAAATCACTTTATATATATGAAAAGATTGTCAATTATAATATTACACTCTTGCTATTGAGCATAATCCTAACAATCTCCCACTTGCGCTATAGCAAATGTGTCATATCTCTCATTCCCATGTTCTCTAGGTGCCCATCAAAACTCTTCTACGGTAGAGCCTTTGTGAAGGGATCTGCTAGATTTTCTGCCGACGCGATTTTGGTAATCGTCACGTCTCCCTATGAACAATCTCCCTTAAAGGATGATACTTTCTTTCAATGTGTTTTCCTCTCTTATGACTTCTTGGTTCTTTCGAATTAGCCACTGCTCCACCGTTGTCACAGTAGATAGTGATCTGCTTATTCACGCTAGGAACTACTGCTAAGTCAATCAAGAATTGGCGAAGCCAAACAGCCTCCTTGGCAGCTTCGCATGCAGCTACATACTGAGCTTCCATGGTGGATTCAGCAATACAAGATTGCTTGATACTCCTCCAAATGACTGCTCCTCCTCCAAGAGTAAACACAGATCCTGATGTGGATTTTCTAGAGTCAGAATCCGATTGGAAATCAGAATCTGTATACCCAACGGGGATTAAATCCCCTCCAGAGTATACAAGCATATTATCTTTCGTTCTCCTAATATACTTGAAAATATGCTTGACTGCCGTCCAGTGATCAGGACCAGGTTTCGATTGAAACCTGCTAACTATGCCAACAGCAAAACAAATATCTGGTCTAGTACAGAGCATTGCATACATGAGACTTCCAACTGCCGAGGCATATGGAATTCTACTCATGAATTGCTCTTCATGCTCATTCTTAGGAACTTGTTCCTTAGAAAGTTTGATTCCATGCCTAAAAGGTAACATACCTTTCTTGGAATCTTGCATGGAAAACCTAGACAAGATTATGTCTATGTATGAAGCTTGGGATAGTGCAATCGTTTTATTCTTTCTATCCCTTATTACTTGGATACCTAGAATAAAACTTGCTTCTCCTAAGTCCTTCATATCAAATTGTTTTGCTAACCATTCTTTTACTGATGTCAATACTCCCACATCGTTTCCAATGAGTAATATATCATCTATGTAAAGAATAAGGAAAACCAACTTGTCACCTTTGATCCTTTTGTATACACAAGGTTCTTCAAGGTTCTGTAAAAATCCAAAACCTTTTATAGCTTGGTCGAACCTTATGTTCCAGGATCTGGATGCTTGCTTTAATCCATAAGTTGATTTCTGCAACTTGCATACCTTTTCCATTTGGCCCTTTTCAATGAATCCTTCTGGTTGCATCATATAGATGCTTTCGTCAAGACTTCCATTAAGGAAAGCTGTCTTGACGTCCATTTGTAAAAATCTCTAAATATAAAGATGATGCAATGGATAAGAGTATCTTAATGGATTTAAGCATGGCCACAGGAGAGAAGGTTTGCTCGTAATCGATACCTTCTTTCTGTGTGTAACCTTTAGCTACAAATCTAGCTTTAAAAGTTTCCACCTTTCCATCCATACCTCTTTTCCTCTTGTATACCCACTTGCACCCAATGGGTTTTATCCCTTTAGGCAAGTCTACAAGGGACTAGACTTTGTTATCGAACATGGATTCAATCTCAGATTGCATTGCCTTTTGCCAATGGTGACAATCAACATCCTCCATTGCTTCCTTGTACGTGTAGGGATCATCTTCATCAGTGAGATTCTCAACAGATTCTCCTAGACCGATGTATCTTTCAGGTTGGGTTCTAACCCTCCCACTACGACGAGGAATGGTAGGTTGTTGATTTTGTGTTGGAGTGGAAATTACAATTGGGTTAGGTTGTGAAACCTCTTGTGGAATTGTATCTCCTGACATATCATTCAGGACAATTCTACTTTTGGGAACAAAATCATTCATATAGTCCTTTTCCAGAAATGTAGCATTTGTTGAAACAAACACTTTTAGATCTGAAGGACTATAGAAATAATATCCTTTAGTTCCTTTTGGATACCCCACAAATATGCATGTTTCGGAATGGGACTCCATCTTTTCTGTCTTTCCTTTTAACACATGTGCAGGACAACCAAATATCCTTATGTGTTGTAAACTAGGCTTTCGCCCAGTCCACAACTCATATGGTGTTCCAGGAACCGACTTCGATGGTACCACGTTTAGAATATATATTGCAGTTTGTAGAGCATATCCCCAAAAAGAAATAGGAAGTGTTGAATAACTCAACATAGACCTAACCCAACATAGACCTAACCATGTTCAAAAGAGTTTTATTTCTCCTTTCTGCTACCCCATTTTGTTGAGGTGTACCTGGTGCAGAAAACTGAGAAACTATCCCATTATCAATAAGATATTGCTGAAACTCACTAGATAGATTTTCTCCACCACGATCAGATCTCAAGATTTTTATGCGTTTCTCAAGCTGATTTTCTACTTCAGCTTTGAATGCTTTGAACATGTCAAAAGCATCAGACTTATGTCTCATGAGATACACATAACCAAATCTTGAGTAATCATCTGTGAAGGTGATGAAGTACTCATATCCACCTTCAGTTTGAATGCTCATAGGACCACATACATCAGTGTGTATTAGTCCTAAACATTCAGTGGCTCTTGCACCTTTGGTATTGAATGGCCTTTTGGTCATTTTACCTTCCAAACAAGATTCACAAGTTGGTAGATCATCAACCTTTAAGTCACTTAAAGGTCCGTCATATACCAATCTTTTAATCCTATTAAGGTTAATGCGGTCTAGGCGTAAATGCCAAAGGTAGGTTTCATTTTTTGATAATTTTACTCTTTTATGATTAGGTTCCGTTATTTCTGTGTCTAACGAGTGAGAGATATTTCTATGCAAAAAGAATAGACCGTTTTCCAATGTACCTTTGCAAACAATTTTGTCATTCTTACTAATAATAAAAGCTTTATTAAAAGTAACCGAATATCCAAATTTATTTAAACAAGAAACTGAAATTAAATTCCTCTTGAATTGAGGTACATAATAAAAGTCTATTAAATCTAAATTCCTACTAGAATCTATAATAACTCTAATATCTCCCACTGCACTTGCAGACACTAAAGATCCGTTGCCCAAGCGCAAATTGATTTCGTTCTTATTCAGTCTTCTCCTTTTTTGGAACCCTTGTAAGGAATAACAAACATGATTAGTGGCTCCAGAGTCTATGATCCAAGAATCTGTAGAATCTGCCAGAAAACATGTTTCAAGATAATTAATATTACCTTCTTCCTTCTTGTTCTGGGACTTTGGGCAATTTCTTTTCCAATGTCCCTTTTCACCACAAAGGTAGCATTTCCCTTTGATCTTGGTTACTTTCTTGGTTTCCTTCTTGGTTGGCCCAAGTTGCTTTTTCTTCTGTTGTTTCTTGACCTTCTGACGGGTCTTAACAGTAGCAACTTTACCTACCATATGAATCTCTTGACCTTTGCTTTTCACAAGGATCTTTTCAACCCTTTGAACATCTTGCATAAGTCCCTGCAAGGTGTATTCCTTTTTGTTCAAGGTGTAGTCCAACTTGAACTGATCAAAGGAATCTGATAGTGAGTTGACAACCATGTCAATTTTGGTCTCACCATCTATCTCATCGCGATTTAATTCTGCAATATTTAGATGTGCTATGACTTTCATCATGTGATCTTTCACAGCCTGTCCAGGTTTCATCCTAAGATTCATAAAAGCAGTCACTGCCTCTCTCTTAGTCGTCCTAGACCTCATAGCAAACATCTCTTCCAGAGACATCATAATATCAGCAGCATACCCCATTCCTCATGCTGCTGTTGCAACACGTCGGAGATAGTAGCCATAATGTAACATTTGGCCATATCATCTGAGGTCTTCCACTGCTCATACTCATCTCTTTGCAAAATACTTGATTCATTATTAGGAGCTGGTGGTTTAGAAGTAGTTAGAACAAAATTATGTTTTTCACTTTCCAGCAATAACCCAATTTTCCTTTTCCATGTGACATAATTATCTCCAGTTAAAGTGTTATCTTTCATGATGTTCATAAGTGATGGGGTCATGATTTCTGAATAAAACAAAAAGCATATATAAGTAAATAATCATGATAAAGCACTTTCGAATATTTATCTTGAATTAATTAAATAACTCAATCGTGAAAAATTCAACAGTGATCCAACACCCATAAATGATACGCCTCCTTCGGAGTTCGCACCATTTACTAGTTGGACTAGATCCCACCTAATTGTTAACATAACAACCAGCGTTTTCAATTTTAGCCTTGCAATTTTATTAACAAGAACTCTCGGGAGGATATTAATAAAATTACATTGAGTGTGTTACCAAGATATCGACCCTTAATTTTCTCTCACGAAAATCCCTCCTCTGGGAGTAGATCTCGTTTGAGTCAATTGTCTAGTCTATCCTTGTAAGGAAGTTTTTTACTAAATTCCATTTATGGACGCCCCTCGGGGGGATTACCAATAAATAATAAAGCTCAACTAACCTTGGAGGCCATAGGTGTTCTAACACACCTTCTCCCACTCAATTATTTAAGGCGTGTGATTAAATTCCAAAGAATGATTTTACCAAGTTATCTAGATGCCAATTAGATACCTAAATCATTCAATGCATGTTCATACCAAAAGAGATATATGAGTGGCACTCCTATTCTATATGACATGTTATCATACAATAACAAATATTGTAATATTTATACATAAAAATAAATAGCCACAATTTTGGTCCATCCTAGAAAAGCATGTAAATTACAATTGTACGGAATACAAAAAACTCCTTTCTTGGCGAACAAGACTTCAAGCGACCATCTCGCGCACGTAACTCACACGCCCGAAGATCACCAAGCAGCCCATGCGCACGCCTAGCCCATGCAAGGGCATGAGCTGCCGCATGGCCAGCCCATGCATGTGTTGCGCGCGCTGCTGCACCGCAACAAGCGCAGCTGCACGCTTGGTTGCGTGCGCGCTTGTTGTCTCGGTGCGAGCGGGTGCCAAGCTCGGTTCCGGATGCTCCAATATCTTCAAATCTTTGAGTCTTCAAATCTTGAATATATTACAACTTATTTTATACAATAAAATACTGCAGAAATATTTTTTTATTTATTTAAACTACTCCAGTATTTTTTTTTAATTTTTTTTTTTACAAATAAAAAATTGCACTTATTTTAATACAATAAAAAACAGCACTAAATTTTAATAAGAACTTAGCAACTACCAAGAAGGAATTATGGCGATAATAGACCACCCTTCTTGTTACAATTCTGAAACAAAAAATACATTGAAATTCTAGGACCAAAATCGAGCAATAACAATTCACTTTATAACAACATATATAAATCCATACATTCCACATGTATTTATATATGCCAATACCTAGAGAGCCATCTCTTTCTAAAACATGCATAATCACAACAAAAAGAAATAGATTCACGTATATATACGTTAATTAATTAAAGGGTACAACCAAGGCTTTGATACCAATTGTAGGGAAAAATTGCTTAAAACCGCAGCGGAAGGCGAAAAAATAATTTTCGTATAGTTTAAAATTTTTCTAAAGATTTGAACCTTAACCCTTTAATTAATTAAACTCAAATATACGGTTAGAGTTAAATACCTCTTGTCGCGTGATCCGATTGACTTACGTCGATGGTAATCCGTAAGATCTTCAATCCTAGCACGTACGTGAATCACCTAGGAGCGTGGTCTCCCTTTTTCTTTGAATTGCTTACCTTAGAATGGATGTATGGAATTTCTGATCTTGATCTTCAATAGTAAAACACCAAGAGCCTAAAAAAATAGTTCCGGTCACTTTTGAATTCACAATCAATATGATTGAAACTCGCGTAACCCTAAATCGAAAGTGTGCACAAAACCTTTTGATGTTAAAGGCTTGTAAGTTCACTATCGAATGAGAACTTATTTTCTTTTTCTCTCTTGGCCGAAAATCTAATGTGTATAGAGTAGGATTTTTTATTTTCAAAACAAACAAAAATCTCTCTCTATTTCGCTTCTTGGTGGCCGAAAATTCATAACCTTATATTTATAGGTTGGCCGAATTTTCTCCTTCACCAAGTAGGGTTGGCCTGAATTCATTGAATAGGAAATCTAGGGTTGGTTAATTTCCTTACTTGAAAATGAATTATCTTTTTCCCTAATTCCTACCAATTCAAGAATCCTAACCCTTGTAGGACTAGTGGTGGCCGAATTCTTTGTATAATAAGGAGTGTATGTGGACTTAATCCTTACCACATTAGGACTCCTATCACTTAAAAGAATTCCAACCCTAACCAACACATAGTATTTAATTTACTGATCAGGAAAAGATTTTGATTTAAACTATTAATTAATTAAATAAATAATTAATTACCATTTAATCAAAACAATAAAATAAAATAATATCTTGGGCTATTGTATTTAGCCTTGCCGCCCACACCATATATATATGGGCCTAATATTATTTTTCTTATTTTATTTAATCCATTAGACTTTAAATAAAAGCCCACATGTGAACCAGACTTATTCTTACTAAAAGAAACAAGCCTACATGTCTCCTCTTAATATATTAATATAATAGTGCAGCCCATTAAATAAATAATAGACATATTATATTCTTAATATATTAAATGCAATTCTAGATGGACCCATAAATTGGTCTGGTAGAATATATCAAGTGATCCATGCAAGTACGTGTGGATTGTGGATCTTGGCGGGCTATCTAAATTTTAGCTTCAATAGACATAACCTAATCACAATCAACAAATGATTCACTTAGGTCCGATCTATTAATTTTAACTCATTCTACTAAAAAACTAAAATTGAACTCTTAAATAAAGATAGAATAAGGAGATGTTTCTCATTCATACCCTAGACAATCTTATAGGAGATGGTGTATCCTCGTGAATAATATCAGTAATCTCCAAGAGCTCATACACTGCCTATAGCTCTCCAAGTTACCATATTTCCTCATATGACCACATTTTGAACTTGGATATTTTGACTTGTCCAGAAGCCATGTCTTCAATAATCATTATTGAAAACTATACGTTGAGATTTAATATCCAATACCTCAAAACATCGATATGATGATACTATAATCTCATTTAATAAATTGAGCCACGATATCCATATCTATAAATGAAGTCCTCTATCGATTAACAAATGAATACCACCAAACTATTGAGGATAGACTATGCTATATAGTCGTACTCATTGAAAGCTCAAATGATAACACTTGCAACCATAAGTCCATCATTTATCTCAGGATTTAGATAGACTCTCCGATTGTCCTGATAATGAAAAGACTTATATCTAGTGACGGTTGTAGATAAAGTATTTCATTGTGATCCAGTTCAATGCACCCAGTGCACTAGATTCTTTTACTCGAAAACCTTTCGATGATTTTAGACTCATCATAACTCATTTGATCCCACTCAAATGCTAGTAAAAGAATTCTACAACTTTATCAAGATAGAGGTGCTCAACCTTTAACTTAAGTTGTGAACGTTATTCAAGACTAACTAAAGAATTGTGTCTACCTCATACATATCCGGATGTACAAACAATTCTTCATATCTCATAGTCTTTTGACCTTATGATTATTTACCTAAACAATTATAATTATAAATGCTATAGAATTTTGCAGAATCAGAAATCACTTTATTTATATGAAAAGATTGTCAATTACAATATTATACTCTTGCTATTGAGCATAATCCTAACATTTGACATGTTCAAAGCATTCAAAGCTGAAGTAGAAAATCAGCTTGAGAAACGCATAAAAATCTTGAGATCTGATCGTGGTGGAGAATATCTATCTGGTTAGTTTCAGCAATATCTTATTGATAATGGGTTAGTTTCTCAGTTTTTTGCACCAGGTACACCTCAACAAAATGGGGTACCAGAAAGGAGAAATAGAACTCTTTTGAACATGGTTAGGTCTATGTTGAGTTATTCAACACTTCCTATTTCGTTTTGGGGATATGCTCTACAAACTGCAATATCTATTCTAAATGTGGTACCATCAAAGTCGGTTCCTGGAACACCATATGAGTTGTGGACTGGGCGAAAGCCTAGTATACAACACATAAGGATATTTGGTTGTCCTGCACATGTGTTAAAAGGAAAGACAGAAAAGATGGAGTCCCGTTCGGAAATATGCATATTTGTGGGGTATCCAAAAGGAACTAAAGGATATTATTTCTATAGTCCTTCAGATCTAAAAGTGTTTGTTTCAACAAATGCTACATTTCTGGAAAAGGACTATATGAATGATTTTGTTCCCAAAAGTAGAATTGTCCTGAATGATATGTCAGGAGATACAATTCCACAAGAGGTTTCACAACCTAACCCAATTTTAATTTCCACTCCAACACAAAATCAACAACCTACCATTCCTCGTCTTAGTGGGAGGGTTAGAACCCAACCTGAAAGATACATCGGTCTAGGAGAATCTGTTGAGAATCTCCCTAGCGACGATGATCCCTACACGTACAAGGAAGCGATGGAGGATGTTGATTGTCACCATTGGCAAAAGGCAATGCAATCTGAGATTGAATCCATGTTCGATAACAAAGTCTGGTCCCTTGTAGACTTGCCTAAAGGGATAAAACCCATTGGGTGCAAGTGGGTATACAAGAGGAAAAGAGGTATGGATGGAAAGGTGGAAACTTTTAAAGCTAGATTGGTAGCTAAAGGTTACACACAGAAAGAAGGTATCGATTACGAGGAAACCTTCTCTCCTGTGAACATGCTTAAATCCATTAGGATACTCTTATCCATTGCAGCATCTTTAGATTTAAAGATTTGGCAAATGGACGTCAAGACAGCTTTCCTTAGTGGAAGTCTTGACGAAAGCATCTATAAGATGCAACCAGAAGGATTCATTGAAAAGGGCCAAATAGAAAAGGTATGCAAGTTGCAGAAATCAATTTATGGATTAAAGCAAGCATCCAGATCCTGGAGCATAAGGTTCGACCAAGCTGTAAAAGGTTTTGGATTTTTACAGAACCTTGAAGAACCTTGTGTATACAAAAGGATTAAAGGTGACAAGTTGGTTTTCCTTATTCTTTACGTAGATGATATATTACTCATTGGAAACGATGTGGGAGTATTGACAACAGTAAAAGAATGGTTAGCAAAACAATTTGATATGAAGGACTTAGGAGAAGCAAGTTTTATTCTAGGTATCCAAGTAATAAGGGATAGAAAGAATAAAATGATTGCATTATCCCAAGCTTTATACATAGAAAAAATCTTGTTTAGGTTTTCCATGCAAGATTCCAAGAAAGGTATGTTACCTTTTAGGCATGGAATCAAACTTTCTAAGGAACAAGTTCCTAAGAATGAGCATGAAGAGCAATTCATGAGTAGAATTCGATATGCCTCGGCAGTTGGAAGTCTCATGTATGCAATGCTCTGTACTAGACCAGATATTTGTTTTGCTGTTGGTATAGTTAGTAGGTTTCAATCGAAACCTGGTCCTGATCACTGGACGGCAGTCAATCATATTTTCAAGTATCTTAGGAGAACGAAAGATAATATGCTTGTATACTCTGGAGGAGATTTAATCCCCGTTGGGTATACAGATTCTGATTTCCAATCGGATTCTGACTCTAGAAAATCCACATCAGGATCTGTGTTTACTCTTGGAGGAGGAGCAGTCATTTGGAGGAGTATCAAGCAATCTTGTATTAGTGACTCCACCATGGAAGCAGAGTATGTAGCTGCATGCGAAGCTGCCAAGGAGGCTGTTTGGCTTCGCCAATTCTTGATTGACTTAGAAGTAGTTCCTAGTACGAATAAGCAGATCACTATCTACTGTGACAACAGTGAAACAATGGCTAATTCGAAAGAATCAAGAAGTCATAAGAGAGGAAAACACATTAAAAGAAAGTATCATCTTTTGAGGGAGATTGTTCATAAGGGAGACATGACGATTACCAAAATCGCGTCGGCAGAAAATCTAGCAGATCCCTTCACAAAGGCTCTACCTCAGAAGAGTTTTGATGGGCACCTAAAGAACATAGGAATGAGAGATATGACACATTTGCTATAGCGCAAGTGGGAGATTGTTAGGATTATGCTCAATAGCAAGAGTGTAATATTGTAATTGACAATCTTTTCATATAAATAAAGTGATTTCTGATTCTGCAAAATCTTATAGCATTTATAAATATAATTGTCAAGGTAAATAATCATAAGGTCAAAAGACTATGAGATATGAAGAATTGTTTGTACATCCGGATATGTATGAGGTAGACACAATTCTTTAGTTAGTCTTAAATAACGTTCACAACTTAAGTTAAAGGTTGGGCACCTCTATCTTGATAAAGTTTTAGAATTCTTTTACTAGCCTTTGAGTGGGATAAAATGAGTTATGATGAGTCTAAAATCATCGAAAGGTTTTCAAGTAAAAGAATCTAGTGCACTGGGTGCATTGAACTGGATCACAATGAAATACTTTATCTACAACCGTCACTAGATATAAGTCTTTTCATTATCAGGACAATTGGAGAGTCTATCTAAATCCTGAGATAAATGGTGGACTTATGGTTGCAAGTGTTATCATTTGAGCTATCAATGAGTATGATTATATAGCATAGTCTATCCTCGATAGTTTGGTGGTATTCATTTGTTAATCGATAGAGGACTTCATTTATAGATATGGACATCGTGGCTCCATTTATTAAATGAGAGTATAATATCATCATATGGATATTTTGAGGTATTGGATATTAAATCTCAACGTTGAGTTTTCAATAATGATTATTGAAGACATGGCTTCTGGACAAGTCAAAATATCCAAGTTCAAAATGTGGTCATATGAGGAAATATGGTAACTTGGAGAGCTATAGGCGGTCTATGAGTTCTTGGCGATTACTGATATTATTCACGAGGATACACCATCTCCTATAGGATTGTCTAGGGTATGAATGAGAAACATCTCCTTATTCTATCTTTATTTAAGAGTTCAATTTTAGCTCTTTAGTGGAATGAGTTAAAATTAATAGATCGGACCTAAGTGAATCATTTGTTGATTGTGATTAGGTTATGTCTATTGGAGCTTAAATTTAGATAGCCCGCCAAGATCTACAATCCACACATACTTGCATGGATCACTTGATATATTCTACCAGACCAATTTATGGGTCCATCTAGAATTGCATTTAATATATTAAGAATATAATATGTCTATTATTTATTTAATGGGCTGCACTATTATATTAATATATTAAAAGGAGACATGTAGGCTTGTTTCTTTTAGTAAGAATAAGTCTGGTTCACATGAGGGCTTTTATTTAAAGTCTAATGGATTAAATAAAATAAGAAAAATAAAATTGGGCCCATATATATACATGGTGTGGGCGGCAAGGCTAAATAAAATAGCCCAAGATATTATTTTATTTTATTGTTTTGATTAAATGGGAATTAATTAATTATTTAATTAAGTAATAGTTTAAATCAAAATCTTTTCCTGATTAGTAAAATAAATACTATGTGTTGGATTAGGGTTGGAATTCTTTTAAGTGATAGGAGTCCTAATGTGGTAAGGATTAAGTCCACATACACTCCTTATTATACAAAGAATTCGGTCACCACTAGTCCTACAAGGGTTAGGATTCTTGAATGGATAGGAATTAGGGAAAAGGACAATTCCTTTTCAAGTAAGGAAATTAACCAACCCTAGATTTCCTATTCAATGAATTCGGCCAACCCTACTTGGTGAAGGAGAAAATTCGGCCAACCTATAAATATAAGGTTATGAATTTTCGGCCACCGTGAAGCAAAATAGAGAGAGATTTTTGTTTGTTTTGAAAATAAAAAATCCTACTCTATACACATAGATTTTCGGCCAAGAGAGAAAAATAAAATAAGTTCTCATTCGATAGTGCACTTACAAGCCTTTAACATCAAAAGGTTTTGTGCACACTTTCGATTTAGGGTTACGCGAGTTTCAATCATATTGATTATGAATTCAAAAGTGACCGGAACTATTTTTTTAGGCTCTTGGTGTTTTACTATTGAAGATCAAGATCAGAAATTCCATACATCCATTCTAAGGTAAGCAATTCAAAGAAAAAGGGAGACCACTCTCCTAGGTGATTCACGTACGTGCTAGGATTGAAGATCTTGCAGATTACCATTGACGTAAGTCAATCGGATCACGCGACAAGAGGTATTTAACTTTAACCGTATATTTGGGTTTAATTAATTAAAGGGTTAAGGTTCAAATCTTTAGAAAAATTTTAAACTATACGAAAATTATTTTTTAACCTTCTGATGCGGTTTTAAGCAATTTATCCCTACAATTGGTATCAGAGCCTGGTTGTACCCTTTAATAAATTAACGTATATATACGTGAATCTATTTCTTTTTATTGTGATTATGCATGTTTTAGAAAGAGATGGCACTCTAGGTATTCACATATATAATTACATGTGGAATGTATGGATTTATATATGTTGTTATAAAGTGAATTGTTATTGCTCGATTTTGGTCCTAGAATTTCAATGTATTTTTTGTTTCGGAATTGTAACAAGAAGGGTGGTCTATTATCGCCATAATTCCTTCTTGGTAGTTCCTAAGTTCTTATTAATTTTATTATAAAAATACTGCAGTTTTTTATTTTATTAAAATTTAGTGCAGTTTTTATTGTATTAAAATAAGTGCAGTTTTTATTTGTAAAAACAAAAATACTGCAGTAGTTTAAATATAAAAAAAATATAAAAAAAATATTTCTGCAGTATTTTATTGTATAAAATAAGTTGTAATATATTCAAGATTCGAAAACTCGAAGATTTGAAGAAATTGGAACATCCGGAACCGAGCTTGGCACCCGCGCGCACCGAGACAACAAGCGCGCACGCAACCAAGCGTGCAGCTGCGCTGGTTGCGGTGCAGCAGCGCGCGCGACCCATGCATGGGCTGGCCATGTGGCAGCTCATGCCCTTTCATGGGCTAGGCGTGCGCATGGGCTGCTTGGTGATCTTCGGGCGCGCGAGTTACGTGCGCGAGATGGTCGCTTGAAGTCTTGTTCGCCAAGAAAGGAGTTTTTTGTATTCCGTACAATTGTAATTTACATGCTTTTCTAGGATGGAACAAAATTGTGGCTATTTATTTTTATGTATAAATATTACAATATTTGTTATTGTATGATAACATGTCATATAGAATAGGAGTGCCACTCATATATCTCTTTTGGTATGAACATGCATTGAATGATTTAGGTATCTAATTGGCATCTAGATAACTTGGTAAAATCATTCTTTGGAATTTAATCACACGCCTTAAATAATTGAGTGGGAGAAGGTGTGTTAGAACACCTATGGCCTCCAAGGTTTGCTGAGCTTTATTATTTATTGGTAATCCCCCCGAAGGGCGTCCATAAATAGAATTTAGCAAAATACTTCCTTACAAGGATAGACTAGACCATTGACTCAAACGAGATCTACTCCCAGAGGAGGGATTTTCGTGAGAGAAAATTGAGGGTCGATATCTTGGTAACACACACAATGTAATTTTAATAATATCTTCCCGAGAGTTCTTGTTAATAAAATTGCAACGCTAAAATTGAAAACACTGGTTGTTATGTTAACAATTAGGTGGGACCTAGTCCAACTAGTAAATAGTGCGAACTCCCGAAGGAGGCGTATCATTTATGGGTGTTGGATCACCGTTGAATTTTTCACGATTGAGTTATTTAATTAATTCAAGATAAATGTTCGAAAGTGCTTTATCATGATTATTTACTTATATATGCTTTTTGTTTTATTCAGAAATCATGACCCCATCACTTATGAACATGCTGAAAGATAACACTTTAACTGGAGATAATTATGTCACATGGAAAAGGAAAATTGGGTTGTTGTTGCAAAGTGAAAAACATAAGTTTATTCTAACTACTCCTAAACCACCTGCTCCTAATAATGAATCAAGTATTTTGCAAAGAGATGAGTATGAGCAGTGGAAGACCTCAGATGATATGGCCAAATGTTACATTATGGCTACTATATCCGACGTGTTGCAATAGCAGCATGAATGAATGGGGTCTGCTGCTGATATTATGATGTCTCTGGAAGAGATGTTTGCTATGAGGTCTAGGACGACTAAGAGAGAGGCAGTGACTGCTTTTATGAATTATAGGATAAAACCTGGACATGCTGTGAAAAATCACAAGATGAAAGTCATAGCACATCTAAATATTACATAATTAAATGGCGCTGAGATAGATGGTGAGACCAAAATTGACATGGTTGTCAACTCACTATCAGATTCCTTTGATCAGTTCAAGTTGGACTACACCTTGAACAAAAAGGAATACACCTTGCAGGGACTTATGCAAGATGTTCAAAGCGTTGAAAAAATCCTTGTGAAAAGCAAAGGTCAAGAGATTCATATGGTAGGTAAAGTTGCTACTGTTAAGACCCGTCAGAAGGTCAAGAAACAACAGAAGAACAAACAACTTGGGCCTACCAAGAAGGAGACCAAGAAAGTAACCAAGATCAAAGGGAAATGCTTCCTTTGTGGTGAAAAAGGGACATTGGAAAAGAAATTGCCCAAAGTCCCAGAACAAGAAGGAAGAAGGTAATATTGATTATCTTGAAACATGTTTTCTAGCAGATTCTACAGATTCTTGGATCATAGACTCTGGAGCCACTAATCATGTTTGTTATTCCTTTTAGGGGTTCCGAGAAAGGAGAAGGCTGAATAAGAACGAAATCAATTTGCGCTTGGGCAACAGATCATTAGTATCTGCAAGTGCAGTGGGAGATATTAGAGTTATTATAGATTCTAGTAGGCATTTAGATTTAATAGACGTTTATTATGTACCTCAATTCAAGAGGAATTTAATTTCAGTTTCTTGTTTAAATAAATTTGGATATTCGGTTACTTTTAATAAAGCTTTTATTATTAGTAAGAATGACAAAATTGTTTGCAATGGTACATTGGAAAACGGTCTATTCTTTTTGCATAGAAATATCTCTCACTCGTTAGACACAGAAATAACGGAACCTAATCATAAAAGAATAAAATTATCAAAAGATGAAACCTACCTTTGGCATTTACGCCTAGGCCACATTAACCTTAATAGGATTAAAAGATTGGTATGTGACGGACCTTTAAGTGACTTAAAGGTTGATGATCTACCAACTTGTGAATCTTGTTTGGAAGGTAAATGACCAAAAGGCCATTTAATACCAAAGGTGCAAGAGCCACTGAATGTTTAGGACTAATACACACTGATGTATGTGGTCCTATGAGCATTCAAGCTCAAGGTGGATATGAGTACTTCATCACCTTCACAGATGATTACTCAAGATTTGGTTATGTGTATCTCATGAGACATAAGTCAGATGCTTTTGACATGTTCAAAGCATTCAAAGCTGAAGTAGAAAATTAGCTTGAGAAATGCATAAAAATCTTGAGATCTGATCGTGGTGGAGAATATCTATCTGGTGAGTTTCAGCAATATCTTATTGATAATGGGATAGTTTCTCAGTTTTCTGCATCAGGTACACCTCAACAAAATGGGGTACCAGAAAGGAGAAATAGAACTCTTTTGAACATGGTTAGGTCTATGTTGAGTTATTCAACACTTCCTATTTCTTTTTGGGGATATGCTCTACAAACTGCAATATATATTCTAAACATGGTACCATTGAAGTCGGTTCCTGGAACACCATATGAGTTGTGGACTGGGCGAAAGCCTAGTTTACAACACATAAGGATATTTGGTTGTCCTGCACATGTGTTAAAAGGAAAGACAGAAAAGATGGAGTCCCGTTCGGAAACATGCATATTTGTGGGGTATCCAAAAGGAACTAAAGGATATTATTTCTATAGTCCTTCAGATCTAAAAGTGTTTGTTTCAACAAATGCTACATTTCTGGAAAATGACTATATGAATGATTTTGTTCCCAAAAGTAGAATTGTCCTGAATGATATGTCAGGAGATACAATTCCACAAGAGGTTTCACAACCTAACCCAATTTTAATTTCCACTCCAACACAAAATCAACAACCTACCATTCCTCGTCTTAGTGGGAGGGTTAGAACCCAACCTGAAAGATACATCGGTCTAGGAGAATCTGTTGAGAATCTCCCTGGCGACGATGATCCCTACACGTACAAGGAAGCGATGGAGGATGTTGATTGTCACCATTGGCAAAAGGCAATGCAATCTGAGATTGAATCCATGTTCGATAACAAAGTCTGGTCCCTTGTAGACTTGCCTAAAGGGATAAAACCCATTGGGTGCAAGTGGGTATACAAGAGGAAAAGAGGTATGGATGGAAAGGTGGAAACTTTTAAAGCTAGATTGGTAGCTAAAGGTTACACACAGAAAGAAGGTATCGATTACGAGGAAACCTTCTCTCCTGTGAACATGCTTAAATCCATTAGGATACTCTTATCCATTGCAGCATCTTTAGATTTAAAGATTTGGCAAATGGACGTCAAGACAGCTTTCCTTAGTGGAAGTCTTGACGAAAGCATCTATAAGATGCAACCAGAAGGATTCATTGAAAATGGCCAAATGGAAAAGGTATGCAAGTTGCAGAAATCAATTTATGGATCAAAGCAAGCATCCAGATCCTGTAACATAAGGTTCGACCAAGCTGTAAAAGGTTTTGGATTTTTACAGAACCTTGAAGAACCTTGTGTATACAAAAGGATCAAAGGTGACAAGTTGGTTTTCCTTATTCTTTACATAGATGATATATTACTCATTGGAAACGATGTGGGAGTATTGACATCAGTAAAAGAATGGTTAGCAAAACAATTTGATATGAAGGACTTAGGAGAAGCAAGTTTTATTCTAGGTATCTAAGTAATAAGGGATAGAAAGAATAAAATGATTGCACTATCTCAAGCTTCATACATAGACAAAATCTTGTCTAGGTTTTCCATGCAAGATTCCAAGAAAGGTATGTTACCTTTTAGGCATGGAATCAAACTTTCTAAGGAACAAGTTCCTAAGAATGAGCATGAAGAGCAATTCATGAGTAGAATTCCATATGCCTCGGCAGTTGGAAGTCTCATGTATGCAATGCTCTGTACTAGACCAGATATTTGTTTTGCTGTTGGCATAGTTAGCAGGTTTCAATCGAAACCTGGTCCTGATCACTGGACGGCAGTCAATCATATTTTCAAGTATCTTAGGAGAACGAAAGATAATATGCTTGTATACTCTGGAGGGGATTTAATCCCCGTTGGGTATACAGATTCTGATTTCCAATCGGATTCTGACTCTAGAAAATCCACATCAGGATCTGTGTTTACTCTTGGAGGAGGAGCATTCATTTGGAGGAGTATCAAGCAATCTTGTATTGCTGACTCCACCATGGAAGCAGAGTATGTAGCTGCATACGAAGCTGCCAAGGATGCTGTTTGGCTTCGCCAATTCTTGATTGACTTAGAAGTAGTTCCTAGTGCGACTAAGCAAATCACTATCTACTATGACAACAGTGAAACAATGGCTAATTCGAAAGAACCAAGAAGTCATAAGAGAGGAAAAAACATTGAAAGAAAGTATCATCTTTTAAGGGAGATTGTTCACAAGGGAGACATGACGATTACCAAAATCGCGTCGGCAAAAAATCTAGCAGATCCCTTCACAAAGGCTCTACCTAGAAGAGTTTTGATGGGCACCTAGAGAACATGGGAATGAGAGATATGACACATTTGCTATAGCGCAAGTGGGAGATTGTTAGGATTATGCTCAATAGCAAGAGTGTAATATTGTAATTGACAATCTTTTCATAAAAATAAAGTGATTTCTGATTCTGCAAAATCTTATAGCATTTATAAATATAATTGTTAAGGTAAATAATCATAAGGTCAAAAGACTATGAGATATGAAGAATTGTTTGTACATCCGGATATGTATGAGGTAGACACAATTCTTTAGTTACTCTTGAATAACGTTCACAACTAAAGTTAAAGTTGTAGAATTCTTTTACTAGCATTTGAGTGGGATAAAATGAGTTGTGATGAGTCTAAAATCATCCAAAGGTTTTCGAGTAAAAGAATCTAGTGCACTGGGTGCATTGAACTGGATCACAATGAAATACTTTATCTAGAACCGTCACTAGATATAAGTCTTTTCATTATCAGGACAATCGGAGAGTCTATCTAATTCCTGAGATAAATGGTGGACTTATGGTTGCAAGTGTTATCATTTGAGCTATCAATGAGTACGATTATATAGCATAGTCTATCCTCGATAGTTTGGTGGTATTCATTTGTTAATCGATAGAGGACTTCATTTATAGATATGGACATCGTGGCTCCATTTATTAAATGAGAATATAATATCATCATATGGATATTTTGAGATATTGGATATTAAATCTCAACGTTGAGTTTTCAATAATGATTATTGAAGACATGGCTTCTGGACAAGTCAAAATATCCAAGTTAAAAATGTGGTCATATGAGGAAATATGGTAACTTGGAGAGCTATAGGCGGTCTATGAGTTCTTGGCGATTACTGATATTATTCACGAGGATACACCATCTCCTATAGGATTGTCTAGGGTATGAATGAGAAACATCTCCTTATTCTATCTTTATTTAAGAGTTCAATTTTAGCTCTTTAGTGGAATGAGTTAAAATTAATAGATCAGACCTAAGTGAATCATTTGTTGATTGTGATTAGGTTATGTCTATTGGAGCTTAAATTTAGATAGCCCGCCAAGATCCACAATCCACACATACTTGCATGGATCACTTGATATATTCTACCAGACCAATTTATGGGTCCATCTAGAATTGCATTTAATATATTAAGAATATAATATGTCTATTATTTATTTAATGGGCTGCACTATTATATTAATATATTAAAAGGAGACATGTAGGCTTGTTTCTTTTAGTAAGAATAAGTCTGGTTCACATGAGGGCTTTTATTTAAAGTCTAATGGATTAAATAAAATAAGAAAAATAAAATTGGGCCCATATATATACATGGTGTGGGCGGCAAGACTAAATAAAATAGCCCAAGATATTATTTTATTTTATTGTTTTTATTAAATGGGAATTAATTAATTATTTAATTAATTAATAGTTTAAATCAAAATCTTTTCCTGATCAGTAAAATAAATACTATGTGTTGGATTAGGGTTGGAATTCTTTTAAGTGATAGGAGTCCTAATGTGGTAAGGATTAAGTCCACATACACTCCTTATTATACAAAGAATTCGGCCACCACTAGTCCTACAAGGGTTAGGATTCTTGAATGGATAGGAATTAGGGAAAAGGACAATTCCTTTTCAAGTAAGGAAATTAACCAACCCTAGATTTCCTATTCAATGAATTCGGCCAGCCCTACTTGGTGAAGGAGAAAATTCGGCCAACCTATAAATATAAGGTTATGAATTTTCGGCCACCTAAGAAGCAAAATAGAGAGAGATTTTTGTTTGTTTTGAAAATAAAAAATCCTACTCTATAAACATAGATTTTCGGCCAAGAGAGAAAAAGAAAATAAGTTCTCATTCGATAGTGCACTTACAAGCCTTTAACATCAAAAGGTTTTGTGCACACTTTCGATTTAGGGTTACGCGAGTTTCAATCATATTGATTGTGAATTCAAAAGTGACCGGAACTATTTTTTTAGGCTCTTGGTGTTTTACTATTGAAGATCAAGATCAGAAATTCCATACATCCATTCTAAGGTAAGCAATTCAAAGAAAAAGGGAGACCACGCTCCTAGGTGATTCACGTACGTGCTAGGATTGAAGATCTTGCGGATTACCATTGACAGTAAGTCAATCGGATCACGCGACAAGAGGTATTTAACTTTAACCGTATATTTGAGTTAAATTAATTAAAGGGTTAAGGTTCAAATCTTTAGAAAATTTTAAACTATACGAAAATTATTTTTCGCCTTCAGCTGCGGTTTTAAGCAATTTATCCCTACATGCACCTCCATAGGAGGATAAGGTGGTAGCCCTTCATTGGCTGTTAGAGTCCCTCTCCTCTCCAACTCATTTCCCTCCATTTGTATTCAAATTTCGTGTAGAAATTTTGTAGAACTTTTGCATTTTTGTTTTGGTGATATCTCTTTCCAGTCAACTTCGATTTTAGCTTTTCAAAAGCCTAAATTGTTTTTCTTGAAGAGAGGAACAAATCCTAAGCATTTGTTTGAGTCAAATAATGTCCAATTTTTTCGTAATGATCTGATCTCCATTCGTGTGTTCATCATTTGTAAGTGAATCATCTTCTTTCCATTTTTCTTTTATGATCAACTTGATAAATATTCTTAATTGATTAAAGACAAATTTTTAGAATGATTTTGATTGAACTTTTGGACTTGTTTAATTGATTTTGAAATTAGCTCTTGTGCTTTTTCATTGAACATCTTTTAGCTAATTTTGGAGAACATGAACTTGAATTTAGAATCTCTTTGTGGTTTGATCTTGATTGTTGATTTCTAGGTTTTAGTCACATGTTCTAGAACTAGGATATTTTGATTGTGATTTCTATCCTCTAAATGTAGTTCTTGTTTTGTTGAATATGTTGAGGATTTCAAGTGTTAACTTGTTCACTTGATTTCAAAGCTAGTTATGTGATTTTTATTGAAAACATGTTGTTCTAGCTTTGATTGACATGTTTAGGTTTCTAGATATTTTTGTGAATGTTTTGATTGCCTTATATAGATCTCTAATCACATGTTCATTATAATTAGTTACATTTGCTTGTGAGCTTGATTTGTGCAAATCTAATTCTTCATAGAGTTTGTTTGATCTACTTGCTCTATTTGCTTGTGATTGCATCATGATTACATGTTTCATTTCACTTAGATCATTGTCTTGCAAAAGGTAGGAAGTCTCATTTGGAGTGTGAAGCTTCAAGTTGAGCAAGGAATTCTCATTTTGAGTGTGAAGCGTCAATTTAAGCAAGGAAGTCTCTTGTTAAGGTATGAAACTTTAACTTGAACAAGGAAGTCTCATTCGGAGTGTGAAGCTTCAAGTTGAGCAAGGAAGTCTTGGCTAGGATTGTGAAGATCTAGATAGTCAAGCAAGGAAATCTTCCTAGAGGCATGTGAAGTGTCTTAGATAAGGAGTTGCTCTCTAGTGGCATTTGAAATGCTATGGTTAGGAAGTAGGCAATGCTTGCACTAGGCCCGTGGGTAGAGTAGGCGTTGATAGCTTGGAGAGTGAATCATATGTTGATTGCTTTTTGAGTGTGTATCTCTTATTTGTCATAGTGAATTGCGGTTTACCGATGGTTGTGGTATCAACCCATGGATGTTTCCTTATTTTGAGGTTTACCACGTAAAACCCCTTTGTGTTGATTTTTAGCATTTTAAATTTCTTTAATTACGTTGACTTGTATTGTTTCAACTCTTGCTTAATTGATCTTATATTGACTTGATGAATCAATCTACTTGTTAAAGTTTCTAAGTGTGATTAAATTGCTTGTAAAGAAAAAGAAGTGCTAGAATTTGACCCTCTACCTATTCACCCCCCTAGGTATATTTTACACTACAAGTGATTAAGCTAATTTCAGAGAAAGATGATTTGATCAAGACTCAAGTAGATGAGTTTGTTAAAACTTCACATAGGCTCATGTGTAAGAAGAATGATCTCATGAAGAAGCTTCAAGTGGTTGAAGAGCTTGTCCTTGACAAAGAGAAGATTGTATGTATCTTGAGAGATAGAGAGCGAGATCATCTTGAGGAGATAGACGTTGCTAAGCAAGCTATCAAAGATTTAGCTAATGGCTCGATCAACATGGAGAAAGTTATGTATCTTCCTCAATCTCTAGGAGATTCTAGCATCTTAAAAGTTGAGGAGAAGCTTATGGAAGCATCACCTCCTTCAAGTAAGGCAATGACCAAGAGTATCAAGAAGACTCTTAAGATCAATCCTTCCAAAGCCAAAGGTAAAAATAAAGGCAAGGTATCTCTACAGACTCTCACTAATGCTTCTTCATTTCCACAAGGTACAATCTCATCTTTTAGACCTATTTGTCATTTTAGCAATACCGTAGGCCATATCAAGCCTAAGTGCTATAAGTACATTACATATAGCAAAACAGAAAATGCATCTAGAGATATAGAGATTGACCTTAAATTCAAGCATGCTAGGGCATTAGAAGTTGATAAGCATGATGTTTCTAAAAAGCCTGTTTAGAAAAATTGGATGGAACAAATTGTCAAACACATCAATCTTGACAAAGCTTGTATTGCTAAAGATGTTGAGGAGATGAGCATCAATGATATTCTTATGAATCAAATTGTTGAAAATCTTCTCTATTATAGGTTCAACATTGTAGTCAAGAAAGATTGTGATAATTTTGTGTAAGTCCACCCTAAGACCAGATGGGTCAAGGGTGAGTGCTCTTACCATTAGTGTAAACTGTACATGTGAGTTAGCTTTAAGATTAGTGTTAAGTTTGAGTAACTTAGCTTGTTAGCTTTGTTTCTCTATTCCTTCAACATGAACTTAGCTATCTCACAAATACTCACTATGATAGTCAAAATTTGTTGATTGACTTTAAAGAAGTCTATTTTTGAAATCTATATGGTGATAATTGTTTGTTAAGACTTTTAGAGAAAGTCATTTTTGTATGTGTTTTGAGTTGAATTGTTTAGTCTTTATTCTCTTGGGAAGACACACCAACAACTTGTTGTCATAAGGACAAACAAGCCAAGAGTGCTCATAAAAAGGGTGAAGGCTTTACACTGATGAAAAAGCTTGCTAAGGTATATCTTTACTCTAAAGCTTGCTTTCTTGTTTCATCTTTTCAACTCTATGTTTGCAAGACATCATGTGGCATATTATATTAAAGAGCTTTGGTTAAGATACATATGGTTCTCTTTAATAGTTGCTATCTAGAGATCGTTTAGTGAAATTGTTCACAAAGATCTTTTACATGAAGGTTGAATTATTTCTTGTACATGTTTGATTGGTGAGTGGCATCTTTAAAAATACTAGCTTTGTATTCTTTGAAAGCTACTCTCTTGAGAAGTAATGATCTTGAGTAAATCTCTTTGTATTGCTTTTAGATCATGAGCTTTTAAGCCTTAAAACTTGGTTTTTAAAAATGCACATATTGTTTCTCTCATATGTCTTGTTTTGAATAGTTGAGTATGAAAATATGTAAGTTATAGATGCACCCAGTAGTCTTATGACTAGTACATGAAAAACGAATTATGGTTAGTGTCCATTTTGCTTCGACAACTACATAGAACTCAATGAGAACCTTCATGAAAAGGGCTACACATGTTGGTTGTGCAGCCGCCCAATGTGGGAAAGAGCTACACGAATATGATGAGTGAAAGCCATCATGAAGTTATAAAAAAAAGTCAAGTCAAAATCAAAGAAAGAAGTGTTGAAAATAATCAATAAAAAGATCCTTGATTCAAAGCTTCAAAAAGCTTAAAGGAGTATAGTTGAAAATTGGAATGGGTTGACGAACCACATGCACACACACGCTCATATGTTTAGATCTATTCACTTAAAGCAAAAAATTCTGGACGATAATTGATTTGACCTCGATTGGAAAAGCTTAAGATGAATAGATGTTGTTAATAGCCAAAATTGGCTAAGGACCAAAGGAAAATTTTCCACCTCCTAGACCTGGTTCCTTACCCATGAGTTTCATCGGGAGATCTCAATATCCAGAGCCAAGCTACGATTCCACCCCAGGCACAAGGGCGGGCTCCAGAAACACCCGGGATAGAGCCCGGACCTAAGAGCTGAGCCCGGACCTGAGAGCTTCCACCAGGAGACCTCTCTATCTAGGGCCGAACAGTGATACCACCCCAGGAACAAGGGTGGGCTCCGGAAACATCCGGGATAGAGCTCCGAACGATCAGATTTAGCCCACATCACTAAAACTAGAAGCTCCCCGAAGTCAAGGTCATCTCGTAAATGCTCAAGAAACTCGTCTGTACCTCGATTGACACAGAAAAATGTCCCTAGAAGGCTGCGAGGTCAGTCGAGGCCACACCTAGCTTCGAAAAAGTCAAGGGAAGCGAGATCTGGTTCCAAGCTGGATGAAACTTCTCGGACATCAAGGTCGAAATACTAATCAACCTCCCTGATTGATACACCACACCATATCGTCATATCCCACGACCTCTATAACGATCATACTGAAAGGCCCTGGTTGATGCACCACATCATATCGTCACATCCCACGACCTCTATAAGGATCATACCTAGAAACGTTACCTACATGCAGAACAAGTAATAAAATCCAAAAAGGAAACAAATTGATCTCCACCACGATACTCTCAATTCGGGCGTCAATCCAAAAGTCAATGATATTAACGTAAGAAATCCCGCCCGATAAGGAAGAGACTGAGACAATCACTGAGACAATCAAGGGAGAATCAGTCTGTTGACCTACAAACCATGTATAAATAGAAAAGAAAAGAAAGGAAAAGAGGAGACTACTATTCGACAAGCATACGACTAACAATCGACCATTTCCCAAAGAGATTTGAGAGACAAGAGAGAAAAATCTTTGTATTCGCATACCATGCATGTTAAATAAAAATATTCTTGCTTACCTGTCACTTTATAAATCACTGTTACATATATAAAGAATTTTGGCCACCACCTACGTGGTAGTGGTCTTGAGGGCGTTAACTGAGATTTCTCATCCCGAGCAAAATTTCTATTAACAGATGTTGATATGGTTTGCATGTTGATAATCCAATAACTCCTTTACATATGCTTGAAGGAAATTCACACAAACACTTATTTTTGCTTTTAAGTGTATTTGATCTGCTAGCAATTTTAGAAGAATTATGAGAGTGATTGAAAATCTTAGTGTATCTCCCATAGATTGTGGAGCTTAGTTTTTTGTATTTCTTTGAAATTTCTTGAATGTGTGATTGTGTGGATATCATTGTGAACAATATCCTATCTTGATCTTAGATAGAGCATTTATTGGAGGGGGGGCATTTTTTATTAAACTTTGTTCTCTTCTATGATATGTTCACCTGGTTTGACTTGGTAGATGTTGTCATATTGTTTGTACAAAATATAGAATCTTGAAAATGGGTGACTCTCATCTCATTCATTTGATTTGCATTACGATTCATTATTTTATTATATGTCTTTATATATTTTTTTGGTCACCAACTTGCTTTGTTATTGATCCAGCCAAAATTGTTATATATTTTGGCCCTCATTCCTTATCCCTTGTCTTGTTTTCGAGCGTGTTTTCGTGTCTTATAGGCTTTTTTATCATGTTTGCAGACATCAGATGTAATCTCGGTCTTAAAGAAGAAGATGGAGAATTTGGGTGCAAAGCAACCCAATTCAAGCAAGAAGGAAGGAAGCAGTGCACTGGTGTATGTGTGGGTACCCTTACCCGCGCACTACTAGAGAAATCCAAGGTCCTGAACTTCGCTAATCTCACCAGCGAACCTCTCCACGAAATGATGATTAGAATTCATCTAGAAAAGACCGGGTGCCTAGTTCGCTGGTAATACACAGGTCCCAACCAGCGAATAGATGAAGGAATCAGCTGGAGAAGTTGTGCGCGGATCACTGCGTAGGTACCCTACCCATGAAATGAGTGTATCAGGCATGCCATATCAGCATTTTCAGACCTAATTCTGGAACCCTATACATATGTCCTTTCCTGAAACGAGAAAACTCTCTTCCACTCTCTAAACAAGCACACACACCATTTTACATCACATTTTCTCCCTCTAGATCTAGGAATCATTCTCTCCCTTCTCATCCAAAACCCACACTTTCATTCTTTGATTTTCTACTCAACAAGTGCTCTAGGAGATTGAAATTAAAGCTTGAAGGAAGGAGAATCTCTTCATGGGTTTTTCCTCACTCTTATCTGTTAGTTTATCTTTTGTAATTAGCATGAGTAGCTTAATCCCCACTAAGGGTTGAAATTCCCCTTAATCACTTATAGTGTCAAATATACCAAGAGGAGGGGTGAATATGTATAGTCTCAAAATTCTTGCAATTTATGAAATTGTCAACTTTAAGTCTAATGCATGTGCATACAAGTATAAGTGTGCGTATTGTGTTATACCAAATTTTGAACAACGATGCAGGGATACATATGAATGCAATATATGTGTGTGCCTAGGCCTTGCAAGAGGAAAAAGGTCTCGATATACCTTTTGCTAAGCAACTTAGCTTTATTCCTCTTGTAGCAACCACTTTGCTTGAATGTTGTCCAATCTTCCTTGAAGCTTGATTATCAACAAATCCTAGACAACTAATCAATACAAAGCAAATATCATTTTGATATAGAATTATGCCAACACAAAACTCAAAGACCTGACAATCTCCCCCTTTGGCAAATTCTATGTCAAAACACCTATACAAATACTAAAACATACTTAATGAAGTTTAGTCACAAGTCACACCCTCACATTACAACAAGATAGTTCCCTTAGACTAATCTTCATCAAGTCTTGAATTCTTCAATGTAGCCTTCTCTTGTCACCGCCTAAAATCATCTTGAAACACAAGGCATATACAAGAGAAACATGCATATATATATATGGCAAGATGATATATTAGATACATATCACTTAAAGTTCAAATGGATACACATGTCTCCCCCTAAATACATGCATACTATCCATCAACAAAATATTATCATTATCCAAATATTACAAGCCAAGAATTCAATATACCAATTGAAACCAAAACAAAATATACCAAAAACTACCTAAAACTAAACAATTCCTAAGATTAAGAGCATAGCACAGAGGTTTTATTGTCATTGTCTTTCTCCCTCTTTTTGACACAATATGAAGCCAAAAAGTTAAGAAAGCAAAATACCTTAAGATCAAGCATCATCAAAGAAAGTTCTTCATGTTTATGAACTCACATAATGCTTTGTAGTGGATGAAGCAAAGGCAGTCCTGAGAAGTGAGTGTATACTGGGGGGTAGAAGCAGAGAGAGTACTGCAAAAGAAAGGGAAGAGATACAAAAGGAAGGCGAGGTTGAAAAAGATGAAGAAAATGAATATAAGAATAAAGTTTTTCAACCGGAATCGAGGAAACAAATTCACAAGCCACCTAACCCTTTCAATCCACCTTTACTCTTTCCTAGGAGGTTAAAGAACTCCAAGATGGAGAAATCCTTCCAAGATATCTATGATATTTTATCAAGGGTAAATATCAACTTGCCTTTATTGGACACGATCCAAAGGATACCTGCCTATGTGAAGTTCTTCAAGGAGCTGAGCAAAGATAAGGAGAGGTTTAGGCTGAAGCAATAAGAATAGTTGAACATGAATGTGAGAGCAGTGATCCAAAAAACTTTGCCTTAGAAAATGAAGGATCCGGGAAGTGTGATCATTAATATCAACATAAGAGGGGATAACCATTAGAGAGCAATGTTGGATTCCTAGGCAAGTATCAATCTCCTGACGCTTTCTGTCTACTAGAAGTTAGGCCTAATGGACCTTAAGCCCACCACCATGTCACTTGTCCTTGCAGATTCATCCTCCAGAAGTACTAAGGGTATAGTGGAAGATGTTCTGATACAAGTTCAGAAATTAATAATCTGGCTGATTTTATAATTATATACATGGATGAGGGGAGAGATGAAAAGAATGTGAAGCTTCTACTTGGGCGTCCATTCATGGCTACAGTTAGGGTTGTGATAGATATGCACGAGGGCAAGCTGACCATGAATGTTTTGGATGAAACAGTAGAATTCAACATTTTTGATTGTATGACTTACCCAATTAGAGCAGATGATTGCCACAAGGTGAATATGCTTGAAGATGATTTGGATAAGAAAGTTGAAGAAAGGTTTGTAAGATCTGAGAGCCTTGAAGAGATGACCATAGAGAGCGATGATGAAGGCCCATAACAAGTGATATAAGATATGGGTAGTAGTTTGAGCAGGTTGATGAAGGATGATACAGAGGCATAAGGAGAAAAGTTCTAGTAACTAGAACTCAAAGCACTCCCACCTGAATTGAAGTATGTTTATCTTGATGAAGGGAAGAAAAATCCAGTGATCATTTCCACAGGTTTAAATGAAGTTCAATAAAGAAGGTTACTTGAGGTGCTAAGAGAGCACAAGGACGCAATAGCATGGACTATAGAAAATATCAAGGGAATTAGCCCTATTGTCTGCATGCACAAGATACCATTGGAAGAAGGCACTAATCCCACTAGGGAGGTGATCGAGCCAAAAATGTTATACATTTTGGCCCCTTTATCCTTTCTCTTTGTTTTGTTCTTAAGCGTTTTTACGTGTATTTATGGCTCGTTTGGTTCGTATTGCAGGCATTAGGTAAAAAGGCATGAAGGGGGGCAAATTGGACCAATTAGTGTACAAATGAAGTGAAGAAAGCAGATGTGCATGGGTAGCATACCCGTGCACTTACTCATGCACCAGAAGGTTGATTTTGAGAAGACCAAACTGCACGGGTAATTGTACGGGTCACACCCATGCACCCACCCGTGCAGTTCACCAGACTAGGGAGCATGGCCACAAGAAAAGGCAAATGCACGAGTGGTGCACGGGTTATCCACCCGTGCACATACCTGTGAACATTGTGCAAATCTGAAGAGAAATGAAGACTGCATGGGTAACTGCATGGGTTACCTACCCATGCTATACCCCTGATATACGGGAAGTCCAGCTCGCCACATCAGCATTTTGGCCTAGTTTTTGAAGGATGTATAAATAGTTTTCAATTCTGATTTTCCAAGAGAGAGACCCACGACCATACACCATTCCATTAATTCTTTCTCTCTCTAAAAATCTCAAAAACCTTTTCTCACCAAAAACCCATCATCATCTCCATCAATTGCTACTCACAATGACATAAGAGGTGGATTGAAGCTTGAAGAAAAGAAGGTTCTACATGGGTCCTTTCTACTTTCCTCCTTTTTATTATTCTTGTATTCCATTTGTGATGAGTAGCTAAATCCCATTAAGGGATTGATGTGATTCACTTGTAAATATGGGTATTTGAAATGAACTCAATATCTTCTATTAAAAATCTATCTCATTGGTTCTATTCAATGTTTTACTTGATTTCTAAGGCAATTTGTGTTTGATTGTACATGACTCTCTTCATGAGTTATTGAGAAGTTATATGTGTAGAGAATCAAGTATACATGATGCTTGTCTCTCTAAGCTCAATTAAATAGGAGGATTGAACAAGGGTACATGACCCAAGTAATATCCGGACTTATTAATCTCACTTAATTCTAATCTTTCATGGGTAATCAAGACTATACATCCTAGGATTGTTTGCATGTGATAGATTAAGCATTAACCTATACATGATGGGTTGGTGATTTTTAACAAAGAAATATGTCCCTTACGAGATAGATGTTGGTGGCCAATGCTATACATGATGGTTTGGGCACTCACAAGTGGTAAATAGTCTATCTTATACATCCTAGGGTGATTACATTTGTTAATGACAATAATTGTGAGTTCATTCTTTACCCATTGTTTGCTAGTTGAATTCATCAATTCCTTAATCTACATATCACATATCCATACCTTTTTTAGAATAATACATTTTAGTGTAGTCTAGCTTAGTTTACATTTTAGTTTTATTTCTTCTCCAAATCCATATGAATTTAATTTGCTAGCAATTTTAACTAAAGCATTGATTCACTCATAACTATCACTCGATCTCTGAGGAACGATACCCATACTTGCCACATATTAGTTTTATACTTGTTCGAGTGCATCTTGAGATCTTATAAATTTGTTTGAATAGTGCATATCACGACATATTAAATATTTCGCTTTCAAAATGGCGCCGCTGCCGGAGATCGGCGTACATAGTTGTGATTAGGTTTTGTTTTAGTATACAATTTTACATTTTTGTTTCTTTCCTTTGATTTGGATTTTGAGGGTTATCTTTATTGTACCATTACTATATTGATCTTATTCTAGTTCTGTTAGTTTCGTGTGATTGCATTGTGTTGTGCATCTTGTAGAAGGATACATGGATTACTATCCAGGACAAAGTTTTGGACCACTTAAAGACCAGAGTTATCAAGATTGGGATATTTACCAAGGGTATCAACCAGAATGTTTTGAGAGTGAAGCCCTCACTCTAGAAGAAGAAATGCAGGATTTTATGAGAAATAGTTTTCAGATTAAGAAGGATATAATGTCGTCATAGCAGAGGACCTTACAGCCTTTGCAGGCATCACAACCCACATATGAAGAGTGTTACGACATAAGTGAGTTTGATGATGGACTATTGGATGAGGAGATTAGAAGCTTCATGCAGTCAACTACACAAAGGACACAGGATTTCATAGCTTCACAACAAGCAATTAGAGGGATACTGGAGGATTACATGCAAGCGAATGCTAGAAGAGCAAGAAAAATTGATGATGACATACATAGACTCGAAGGACAGATTAGACAACTAGCTGATATGTTACCGAAAAAAGAGAAAGGAATATTTCCAAGCCAACCAGAGCAAGCAAAGGTAGTCCTTAGAAGTGGACGGGTATTGGGGAATGGAAACAAAGAGAGCACTGAAGAAGAAAAAGAAAAGACACAGTTGAGAAAGAGATAGAAGATGAAAGTGAGGATGAAGATATGCCTTTAGAATAGAGGAAACAACTTCATAAACCATCCAACCCTCATACTTCATCTATACCTTTTCCCGGGAGGTTGAAGAATTCCAAGATGGAAAAATCTTTCCAAGACATTTTTGACATCCTATCCAAAGTAAGTATCAATCTACCTCTTTGGGATGCGATGCAAAAGATGCCAGCTTATGGGAAATTCTATAAGGAACTGAGTAAAGATGATCGAGCCAAAAATGTTATACATTTTAGCCCTCATATCCTTTCTCTTTGTTTTGTTCTTGAGCATTTTTATTTGTACTTATGGCTCGTTTGGTTCGTATTGCAGGCATTAGGTAAAAAGGCATGAAAGGGGGCAAATTAGACCAATTAGTGCACAAATGAAGTGAAGAAAGCAGAAGTGCATGGGTAGCATACCCGTGCACTACCCGTGCACTTACCCGTGCACCGAAAGGTGGATTTTGAGAAGACCTAACTGTATGGGTACTTGCACGGGTCACACCCGTGCATCCACCCGTGCAGTTCACCAGACCAGAGAGTAATGCCACTGGAGAAGGCAACTGCACGAGTGGTGCACGGGTCATCCACCCGTGCACACACCCGTGCACATTGTGCAAATCTGAAGAGAAATGAAGAATGCACGGGTAACTGCATGGGTAACCTACCCGTGCTATACGGGAAATCCAGCTCACCACATCAGCATTTTGGCCTAGTTTTTGAAGGAAGTATAAATAGTTTTCAATTCTGATTTTCAAAGGGAGAGACCCACAGCCATACACCATTCCATTGATTATTTCTCTCTCTAAATCACAAAAACCTTTTCTCACAAAAACCCATCATCATCTCCATCAATTGCTACTCACAAGGACATAGGAGGTGGATTGAAGCTTGAAGAAAGAAGGTTCTACATGGGTCTTTTCTACTTCCCTTCTTTTTATTCTTGTATTCCATTTGTGATGAGTAGCTAAATCCCATTAAGGGATTGATGTGATTCACTTGTAAATATGGGTATTTGAAATGAACTCAATATCTTCTATTAAAAATCTATCTCGTTGGTTCAATTCAATGTTTTACTTGATTTCTAAGGCAATTTGTGTTTGATTGTACATGACTCTCTTCATGAGTTGTTTGAGAAGTTATATGTGTAGAGAGTTAAGTATACATGATGCTTGCCTCTCTAAGCTCAATTGAATAGGAGGATTGAACAAGGGTACATGACCCAAGAAATATCCGGACATATTAATCTCACCTAATTCTAATCTTTCATGGGTAATCAAGACTATACATCCTAGGATTGTTTGCATGTGATAGATTAAGCATTAACCTATACATGATGGGTTGGTGGTTTTTAACAAAGAGATATGTCCCTTATGAGATAGATGTTCTTTCATGGTATAACCAAGTATGGGTGGCCAATGCTATACATGATGGTTTGGGCACTCACAAGTGGTGAATAGTCACTTCAATACATCCTAGGGTGATTAAATTAGTTAATGACAATCATTGTGAGTTCATTCTTTACCCATTGTTTGCTAGTTGAATTCATCAATTCCTTAATCTACATATCACATATCCATACCTTTTTTAGAATAGTACATTTTAGTGCATTTTAACTTAGTTTACATTTTAGTTTTATTTCTTCTCCAAATCCATATGAATTTAATTTGATAGAAATTTTAACTAAAGCATTGATTTACTCATAACTATCACTCGATCTCTGAGGAACGATACCCATACTTGCCACATATTAGTTTTATACTTGTTCGAGTGCATCTTGAGATCTTATAAATTTGTTTGAATAGTGCATATCACGACATATTAAATATTGCGCTTTCAAAATGGCGCCGCTGCCGGAGATCGGCGTACATAGTTGTGATTAGGTTTTGTTTTAGTATACAATTTTACATTTTTGTTTCTTTCCTTTGATTTGGATTTTGAGGGTTATCTTTATTGTACCATTACTATATTGATCTCATTCTAGTTCTGTTAGTTTCGTGTGATTGCATTGTGTTGTGCATCTTGTAGAAGGATACATGGATTACTATCCAGGACAAAGTTTTGGACCACTTAAAGACCAGAGTTATCAAGATTGGGATATTTACCAAGGGTATCAACCAGAATGTTTTGAGAGTGAAGCCCTCACTCTAGAAGAAGAAATGCAGGATTTTATAAGAAATAGTTTTCAGATTAAGAAGGATATAATGTCGTCATAGCAGAGGACCTTACAGCCTTTGCAGGCATCACAACCCACATATGAAGAGTGTTACGACATAAGTGAGTTTGATGATGGACTATTGGATGAGGAGCTTGGAAGCTTCATGCAGTCAACTACACAAAGGACACAGGATTTCATAGCTTCACAACAAGCAATTAGAGGGATACTGGAGGATTACATGCAAGCGAATGCTAGAAGAGCAAGAAAAATTGATGATGACATACATAGACTCGAAGGACAGATTAGACAACTAGCTGATATGTTACCGAAAAAAGAGAAAGGAAGATTTCCAAGCCAACCAGAGCAAGCAAAGGTAGTCCTTAGAAGTGGACGGGTATTGGGGAATGGAAACAAAGAGAGCACTGAAGAAGAAAAAGAAAAGACACAGTTGAGAAAGAGATAGAAGATGAAAGTAAGGATGAAGATATGCCTTTAGAATAGAGGAAACAACTGCATAAACCATCCAACCCTCATACTTCATCTATACCTTTTCCCGGGAGGTTGAAGAATTCCAAGATGGAAAAATCTTTCCAAGACATTTTTGACATCCTATCCAAAGTAAGTATCAATCTACCTCTTTGGGATGCGATGCAAAAGATGCCAGCTTATGGGAAATTCTACAAGGAGCTGAGTAAAGATGATCGAGCCAAAAATGTTATACATTTTAGCCCTCATATCCTTTCTCTTTGTTTTGTTCTTGAGCGTTTTTATTTGTACTTATGGCTCGTTTGGTTCGTATTGCAGGCATTAGGTAAAAAGGCATGAAAGGGGGCAAATTAGACCAATTAGTGCACAAATGAAGTGAAGAAAGCAGAAGTGCATGGGTAGCATACCCGTGCACTACCCGTGCACTTACCCGTGCACCGAAAGGTGAATTTTGAGAAGACCTAACTGTATGGGTACTTGCACGGGTCACACCCGTGCATCCACCCGTGCAGTTCACCAGACCAGAGAGTAATGCCACTGGAGAAGGCAACTGCACGAGTGGTGCACGGGTCATCCACCCGTGCACACACCCGTGCACATTGTGCAAATCTGAAGAGAAATGAAGAATGCACGGGTAACTGCATGGGTAACCTACTCGTGCTATACGGGAAATCCAGCTCACTACATCAGCATTTTGGCCTAGTTTTTGAAGGAAGTATAAATAGTTTTCAATTCTGATTTTCAAAGGGAGAGACCCATAGCCATACACCATTCCATTGATTATTTCTCTCTCTAAATCACAAAAACCTTTTCTCACAAAAACCCATCATCATCTCCATCAATTGCTACTCACAAGGACATAGGAGGTGGATTGAAGCTTGAAGAAAGAAGGTTCTACATGGGTCTTTTCTACTTCCCTTCTTTTTATTCTTGTATTCCATTTGTGATGAGTAGCTAAATCCCATTAAGGGATTGATGTGATTCACTTGTAAATATGGGTATTTGAAATGAACTCAATATCTTCTATTAAAAATCTATCTCGTTGGTTCAATTCAATGTTTGACTTGATTTCTAAGGCAATTTGAGTTTGATTGTACATGACTCTCTTCATGAGTTGTTTGAGAAGTTATATGTGTAGAGAGTTAAGTATACATGATGCTTGCCTCTCTAAGCTCAATTGAATAGGAGGATTGAACAAGGGTACATGACCCAAGAAATATCCGGACATATTAATCTCACCTAATTCAAATCTTTCATGGGTAATCAAGACTATACATCCTAGGATTGTTTGCATGTGATAGATTAAGCATTAACCTATACATGATGGGTTGGTGGTTTTTAACAAAGAGATATGTCCCTTATGAGATAGATGTTCTTTCATGGTATAACCAAGTATGGGTGGCCAATGCTATACATGATGGTTTGGGCACTCACAAGTGGTGAATAGTCACTTCAATACATCCTAGGGTGATTAAATTAGTTAATGACAATCATTGTGAGTTCATTCTTTACCCATTGTTTGCTAGTTGAATTCATCAATTCCTTAATCTACATATCACATATCCATACCTTTTTTAGAATAATACATTTTAGTGTAGTTTAGCTTAGTTTACATTTTAGTTTTATTTCTTCTCCAAATCCATATGAATTTAATTTGCTAGCAATTTTAACTAAAGCATTGATTTACTCATAACTATCACTCGATCTCTGAGGAATGATACCCATACTTGCCACATATTAGTTTTATACTTGTTCGAGTGCATCTTGAGATCTTATAAATTTGTTTGAATAGTGCATATCACGACATATTAAATATTGCGCTTTCAAAATGGCGCCGCTGCCGGAGATCGGCGTACATAGTTGTGATTAGGTTTTGTTTTAGTATACAATTTTACATTTTTGTTTCTTTCCTTTGATTTGGATTTTGAGGGTTATCTTTATTTTACCATTACTATATTGATCTTATTCTAGTTCTGTTAGTTTCGTGTGATTGCATTGTGTTGTGCATCTTGTAGAAGGATACATGGATTACTATCCAGGACAAAGTTTTGGACCACTTAAAGACCAGAGTTATCAAGATTGGGATATTTACCAAGGGTATCAACCAGAATGTTTTGAGAGTGAAGCCCTCACTCTAGAAGAAGAAATGCAGGATTTTATGAGAAATAGTTTTCAGATTAAGAAGGATATAATGTCGTCATAGCAGAGGACCTTATAGCCTTTGCAGGCATCACAACCCACATATGAAGAGTGTTACGACATAAGTGAGTTTGATGATGGACTATTGGATGAGGAGCTTGGAAGCTTCATGCAGTCAACTACACAAAGGACACAGGATTTCATAGCTTCACAACAAGCAATTAGAGGGATACTGGAGGATTACATGCAAGCGAATGCTAGAAGAGCAAGAAAAATTGATGATGACATACATAGACTCGAAGGACAGATTAGACAACTAGCTGATATGTTACCGAAAAAAGAGAAAGGAAGATTTCCAAGTCAACCAGAGCAAGCAAAGGTAGTCCTTAGAAGTGGACGGGTATTGGGGAATGGAAACAAAGAGAGCACTGAAGAAGAAAAAGAAAAGACACAAGAATAAGAAACAGTTGAAAAAGAGATAGAAGACGAAAGTAAGGATGAAGATATGCCACTAGAACAGAGGAAACAACTTCACAAACCATCCAACCCTCATACTTCATCTATACCTTTTCTCGGGAGGTTGAAGAATTCCAAGATGGAAAAATCTTTCCAAGACATTTTTTACATCCTATCCAAAGTAAGTATTGACTAGACATTTTTCTAGTGTCGTTTTAAAGATCAATCCGTCAACCATAATGTAAAAACCTCACTAAGCCTAAAACACAAGTATGGTGGCAAGTGGGGTATCTTCCACAGGGAACGGAGTTAGCTAAAATTAGTTATTGCTAAAGTAATGTTAATATATATATAATAAACAAAACATAAAATGATGAAGATGTAGATGGTGAATTAACCTATTAATATCACTAAAATAAGTATGCAAACTAAATGAAGGGGAAATGGGATGAAGGATATATATAGATGATGGAAACTAAGGAGTTAATGGATAGGAAAGTAAATACTGGGCTATGCAACATACTTGTCAATAGGCATGTCTTACTCAAAGGTAACCGACCTAGGATGTATAGAGTCTGTTATTTATCCCTAGAAAGTAGCCCACCTAGGATGTATAGTGAGGACCACCTATTTGGGATTAATCAGTCGTAAACCACCAACCTAGGATGTATAGTGTTGGTTGTTTATCGAATTCTGGAAATGAAGCTCGTCTACCTAACAATGACTCAACCGATTAAACGTAGTCAACCTAGGATGTATAGTGATGGCTTCTAACTCTCTCATGGGCTCTGAACTAAGATGTATAGTGCCGGAAACTCGATCGAGGTTAGATTAAGATAGCGGTTTAAGAGTCAGAATTCATGACGTTCGGTCCATTCATTAGAGCAATAAACAACTAAATAAGATGTATATCTAGATGCAATACTCAAACATAATCCAAAGAGATCTTGCTAAGAGGATATATCTAAACAAGAAATCAATGACAAACATTCATAGCAAGAATAGAACAATGAAAGATAGACATGAATATCAATATAACATCAAGTTTATATACAATTCCAATATCCAACTAACTACTCCATCAACCCCTTATCCAATATCCAACTAACTACTCCATCAACCCCTTAGAGGGGATTTAGCTACTCATTACAATTAGGAAAATAAGAGAAAGGAAAGAGAAAGAACCCTTGGAGAACATCCCTTCCTTGAAGTTGCTTCAATCTTCTACCTTCCTTGAAGTTAAGTAGAGAATGTAAGTATGAGAGAGAGAGAGAGAGAGATTCTAGATCTAAAAACCTCTAAAAAATGAGTTGAAAAGCTTCTAAAACATTTCCATCCTTTTCTATTTATACAACCAACAAAAATAGTAACTTAAACTTCAAAAATAAATCTGGCACACGTGGAGTGCGGGTGAATTACCCGCACTGTATGGGTTGTCTTCATCTTCAATTCTCGGATTTGGGAAATAGTACTGGTAGAGTGTGGTTGAATTACCAGCACTTGAGCTCGCACTTGACCCGCACTGGAGGCGCACTTGAGTCGCACTTTACTATCAGGTGCAAAATCCACTCCTCTGTCTTGAGCAATAGTGCGAGTGGAGTGCGGGTGGATGACCGGTACTGTACCCGTACTCTAATGTCAGGTGTAACTTCAGCTTATCTAGTTTGGCAACAGTGCGGGTGGAGTGCGGTTGGATGACCCGCATAGTACCCACAATTTAAAGTCAGGTGCAACTTCAGCTTCTCTGGTTTGGCAACAGTACGGGTGGAGTGCGGTTGGATGACCCGCACTATACCCGCACTTTAACTCTTCTCCTGCATCAGGTCCTGACTATGAGCATGAGTGCGGTTGGAGTGCAGTTGCGATCCGCACTTGACCTGCACTTGACCCGCACTGTAGAGCTGCTTATGATCCTTTGTCTTTCCTTTTGCCCCTTTTCTGCCGGAATCACCGCAACATGCTTCCAAACCTATATTTGCACCATTTACTACAATTACGTACATAACCACCCATTAGAGATACCAAAATGCACAAAAATAGAACACAAGATAAGGATTTGATGGCCTAAATGAATAACATATTTGGCACGATCAAGTATCAATCTACCTCTTTTGGATGCAATCCAAAGGATGCCAACTTATGGGAAATTCTTCTAGGAACTGAGTAAGGATAAGGAAAGATTTCGACCAAGGCAACAAGAAAGGTTAAACATGAATGTGAGTGCAGTAATTCAGAAGACTTTACCTCAAAAAATGAAAGACCCTGGTAGCTTCATCATCGACACTACCATTGGAGTGGTGAACCAAGAGAAGGCTATGTTGGATTCGGGTGTTAACCTGATGCCGTTATCAGTATACAAGAAGTTAGGATTAAATTACCTCAGATCTACCAACATGTCTTTAATTCTAGCAGATTCATCATCAAGAAACCCCAAGGGAATTATGGAGGATGTGTTGATTCAAGTTAAGGAGTTAATCATTCCCACAGATTTTGTTGTCATTGACATGGATGAAGGCCGGGATGAAAAAGATGTGAAACTACTTTTGGAACCACCGTTTATGGCAACAGCTAGAGTAGTGATCAATATGTATAAAGGGAAACTTACTATGAAGGTAATAGATGAGACAATGGAGTTTAACATTTTTGAGACTATTTCTTATCCGGTGGGGTCTCATGACTGCTATAGGTTGGATGTATTGGAGGAAGAAGTTGAAGTGGTAGTGGAAGAAGAGTTTAATAGGACAGAAATTAATGAGGAAATGAGCCTTGAAGACATGGTGGAGAGTCCAAAGCAAGGAGGTTAATATTTGGGGGATAATTTAAGGGAGTTAGAGGGAGAAGAGTGTGAACAACATGAAAGGCCTTCCCAACCTCTCGAGTTAAAGCCACTTTCATCAGACTTAAAGTATGGGTTTTTGGATGAAGACAAGAAGAACCCAGTGATTATTGCTGCAAATTTGGACAACAGTCAGGAAAGAAAGCTGCTGGAAGTATTGAAGAAGCATAAAAATGCCATTGGATGGACAATTGAAGACATAAAGGGAATTAGTCCTACTATCTGCATGCACTGAATCTCATTAGAAGAAGGCTCTAAACCATCCAGAGATCCACAGAGAAGATTAAATCCTATAAAGCAAGAGGTAGTGAAAAATGAAATCCTCAAGTTACTAGATGTAAGAATCATTTATTCTATCTCTGATAGTAGATGGGTGAGTCCAATTCATGTGGTACCTAAGAAGTCAGGAGTCACTGTAGTTAAGAATGGAAGGGATGAGTTGGTGGCTCAGAGACTTCAAACAGGGTGGCGTGTGTGCATAGACTATAGGAAATTGAATGCCATGACCAAAAAAGACCATTTTCCGTTGCCCTTCATAGATCAAGTTTTGGAACAATTGGTAGGACATAGTTTCTATTGTTTCCTGGATGGTTATTTAGGTTAGCATCAGATAGTGATAGCCCCAGAAGACCAAGAGAAGACAACATTCACATGCCCATTTGGGACATACGCTTATAGAAGAATGCCATTTGGGCTTTGTAATGCTCCAAGAACCTTCCAAAGATGCATGACATCTTTTTCTCAGATATGATTGGGGAGATCATAAAAGTGTTTATGGATGATTTCTTAGTATATGGAGATTCATTTAGTTTGTGTCTTCAGAATGTGGCTAAAGTACTTGAGAGATGTTCGGAGAACAATTTAGTTCTCAACTGGGAAAAGTGCCATTTCATGGTGCAACAGGGAATAGTTTTGGGGCATGTCATTTCTTGCAGGGGCATAGAAGTGGACAAAGCCAAAGTGGAAGTTATCAAGAGCCTACCACCACCTCGGGGCGTTAAAGATATAAGATCTTTTCTAGGACATGCTGGGTTTTACAGAAAGTTCATTAAGGATTTCTCAAAAAGATTTAGACCATTGTGTGTGCTCCTTCAGAAAGACAGAATTTGAGCTGAATCAGGAGTGTTTGGTAGCATTTGAAACATTGAAGGAAGCATTAACCACAACACCCGTGATAGCACCACCTAACTGGGAGCTACCTTTTGAATTGATGTGTGACGCCTCAGATTATGCTATAGGTGCTGTATTGGGACAAAGAGTTGACAAGGTCCCTCATGTGGTGTACTATGCATCACGAACTTTGAATGATGCTCAGTTGAATTACTCTACAATAGAGAAGGAATTGCTTGCAGTAGTGTTTGCGCTTGAAAAATTCCGACAATATTTGGTGGGCACTAAGTTGGTAGTATATTCAGATCACTCAGCTCTTAGATATTTATTGCAGAAAAAGGATGCTAAGCTTAGGCTGATCAGATGGGTTTTATTACTTCAGGAGTTTGACTTAGAAATCAGAGATAAGAAGGGGTCTGAGAATGTGGTAGCATACCATCTTAGTAGCTTGGTTCATGAGTGTCCATCTGGAAAGGAGGAGGTTCCATTAAGAGAAAATTTCCTAGATAAGCAGTTGTGTGTAGTACACAACGAGGAACCGTGGTATGCCGATCTAGCTAATTATCTGACCCACGATATTCTGCCTGCAGAGTTAGACTCACAGGGAAGGAAATGATTTATAGCAAAAGCTAGATAGTTTTTCTGGGATGAACCATATTTGTTTAAATATGGGCCTGATCAGGTTATCCGAAGATGTGTACTAGAATTAGAACATGGAGATATTCTTAGATTTTGCCATGATTTTCAGTGTGGAGGCCATTTTGGGGCAAGAAAAACTGCATTTAAAGTGCTTCAGTCAGGATTCTACTGGGAATCCTTGTTTAGGGATGCTCTCAAATTCTATGCAGCATGTGATAAGTGCCAGCGCAACGGGAATATTGGAAAAAAGAATGAGATGCCTCAGTCAGGAATCTTAGTAATGGAAGTTTTTGACACATGGGGAATTGATTTCATGTGACCCTTTCCATCCTTAGAAGGGAAGAGCTATATCCTTGTGAGAGTGGATTATGTGTCGAAATGGATTGAAGCAGTTGCTATAAGGACAAATGATAGTAAGATGGTGGTGAAATTTGCGAAAGAAAACATTCGAGCCAGATTTGGAACTCCGAAAGTGGTAATCAGTGATGGACTGAGTCATTTTTGCAACAAGATTTTTGAAAACTTGATGAAGAAAAATGGAGTCCGTCATAAGGTAGCCACCCCGTATCATCCATAGACATCCGGGCAAGTAGAAGTGAGCAATAGGCACATCAAGCAGATTTTGGAGAAAACAGTGAAGTCTACACAAAAAGACTGGGCAGCAGGGTTGAATGATGCTCTATGGGCATGTAGGATAGCATACAAAACTCCGATTGGGATGAGCCCTTATAGGTTGGTGTTTGGAAAAGCGTGCCATCTCCCTGTGGAGTTAGAATACCTTGCTAGGTAGGCTATCAAGAAGCTAAATTGGGAATATGACAAGGCAGAAGAAGAGAGAAGCCTCCAGTTGAATGAATTGGAAGAATTTAGACTTCAAGCTTATGAGATCGCAAGGATTTACAAGGAAAAGACCAAGCTAATCCATGACAAGAAATTGATGAGGAAAGAATTCCACCCAGGAATGCTTGTACTACTCTATCTCTCTTGGCTAAGGATTTTTCTAGGAAAATTGCACTCACGATGGTCTGGACCATATCGGGTGGTGGATGTTCTACAAAATGTAGCAATGGAGATCCAAAGTCTAAGAAATGAGGGAGAATTTAAAGGTGAACGGACAAAGACTTAAACCATACAGAGGCTTGGAAGAAAATCTTGAAGAAGTTGGATCATTGGCTATAAATGATGATTAATTCAACCAGCAATGTCTTGCCAAGACAATAACTAAGGCACTCATGGGAGGCAACCCATTTAATCCTTAACTTTCATTTCAATATGATTTTCTTGTTTTGCTTTATTTTAGGATGTTTTAGTTTGGATGATGATGGATAATATTTTGTTTTTGGGATATTTAGCTTGTGATGATTTGAAATGTTAACCTTTGTGGTCAGAAATAGTGCTTAATGCTAGGTTCTTTATCTCTTGGATTCAACACACCGGCCACTTGCAAGTCTTGGAGGGACGAGCAAGCCAAGAGTGCTCATAAAACGGGCGAGAACCTACTCATTTTGAGTCTACTACTAGCTTCCACATTGGTTTATTCTTTTCAACTTGAACCCTTGCATTTTATTTTTTATTGTTCTTTTTGAGCATATGTGGATATTTGAATGAATACGAGTAATCTTTGGTAAATATGAATTTTGGGTTGCATGCGTGGAATTAATTATGAATGAGAGAAGATGTCTAAGATTGTTGGTACAATTTTGAAGTCCTTACATAAGTTTATTGATTTATTCTTTCTCGGTTAGATGAGCGGAAGGCTCTTGTGGATATACAGGTTTTCATTTTATATAGCCCAACATGGTTTGGGGGTTTTGATTGCATACATATACCTGTACAGGAATGTGCATATGATAGACATTGGTTTGGGGGTTAATTCCCACTTTCCAAAAATTTGGTACTAGATGCTTGATGTGAGTGAATGATTTAAGTTTAATTGCCATATTTAGATGCCTAAATTTATTATGAGCCATTTTTGAGTCTTTTGTATTGTTGGGCATTGATTGTGCATGATTAGTGCCTAGGTGTTTGTGTTTTGAGTCGAGTTAGGTGCGCGCCGCTAAGCTGAGCTCTCTTGTCTTCAACATTGAGGACAATGTTGGGTTTTGGTTTAGGGGTGTAGACGCCTTGTTGTGAGTTGTCTTTTAGTGTCTTGAGTCATTTTTGTGTCAATTTTTCAAAAAGATTTGCTGTTTTGCCAAAATTTTCGAGCTTACTTTAGCTTGGTGAGATACCTTGAGCATAATGTCTATGGCGAATTTGTGTATGCTTGGTGTGCTTGTTCATAGCTCTTAGTCATTTTAGGGGTCCACTTGCATTTCATGGGTTAGTCCTATCTTTTGGTGTCCAAGTTGAGGAGCCTCGGTGCTCAAGCGCCTGTTCTAATAGTGGAGATACCCTTGTGAGTTCACAAACACAAGCCAAAAAGTGTACAAATACGAGGGAAATTGTTTTTCAAATCTTTAAACACTATTCAAACACCATGCATAGTCTCATTACATCACAAAATCATCATGTGTCATACAACATGCATCTTATATGTGGACTGCTTACAAAAGCTTGTATTCCCTTTTTAGATGGAATGTTGGAAATGATCCTAGGCAGTGTGTGTGCATAACTACTAAAATAGCCCAAACACATTTCCATGTCCCTATATGTATGCTCCATTGCAAATTTTGAGGCCAAACACTTACCTTTTCTTTTGGAACCAAAATGAACCATATAGCCATAAGCCAAACACAAACCAACCCTTTAATTGCCAATCATGTGAGTTTTGTGTGTGTACGTGTTGTTGAAAGGTGTAAAGCTCTTAGATGTAAAGATAGTGTGTACTTAGGCAATATTTGTAAATGTGCAAAGCAAATGGCTCACAAATGTAAAAGTGCGAAAAATGTGCACTTATGAGATTAAATTGTCAAAATGTAAAATGTGCAAAAGAAAGACAAAAAAAAAAATTAAAAAAAAATGCACATAGAGTCTTGAATGTTAAATGTAAAGTACTCACAAAGTAGAGTACATGATTGTTGCACAATGTAATGAAAGTTAAGCCTAGATGCTAGTGTTTTAAGTTGTCAAGTAGAGCTAGTATGAGTGTGTAATGTAAGTATCTTAGCATGATTAATGACTTTTGAATTCCATTTCCAATTCTCTGTTCACCTCATTAAACCCCACGGCCCCATTACAACCTACGGGAAAGATCTAGTTGATCATTTAAGAAGTCTAGTTTGGGAATACGAGTACAAGGCATGCTCTTTCCACGTTCATGACACTTGATTCTTTCATGAGACTCATTTACTTAAAAGAGTTCTTATTCTATATTAAATGTTTGAAACCATTTGATTCCATCACATACATTCTTTTGCATACATATTGCATGAGTGTGAACCTGGGTTCTGAGAGGAAAAATAAGAGAGAAACCATGTGAGAATTTAGGTTCAAGCGAATTATGCTCAGGGCGTGAGAGTGAGTAGTTTCCAAGGCAAAGGCATTTAAAGTGTGGGATTCGTGTTGTGCTAGTTTCCTCTGGTGTTGGCTTATCTTCCTCACTCCCATTATCTCTGACTTATCTCTCAGTTAGTTGGCTTTCAGCATATTTGTTTGAAACTAGGTGTTTTTAGATCGAGTCATGTTTGCGTATTTAGAGTTATATTTGGTTTTGTTTGAAGTTTACTCGAGGACGAGCAAAGGTTTGGTTTGGGGGTATTTGATCGAGCCAAAAATGTTATACATTTTGGCCCTCATATCCCTTCTTTTTGTTTTGTTCTTGAGCGTTTTTATGTGTATTTATGGCTCGTTTGGTTCGCATTGCATACATTAGGTAAAAAGGCATGAACGGGGGCAAATTAGACCAATTAGTGTACAAATGAAGTGAAGAAAGCAGAAGTGCACGGGTAGCATACTCGTGCACTTACCAGTGCACCGGAAGGTGGATTTTGAGAAGACCAAACTGCACGGGTATTTGCACGGGTCACACCCGTGCACCATACCGTGCATTTCACCAGACTAGGGAGCAAGGCCACTGGAGAAGGCAACGGCACGAGTGGTGCACGGGTTATCCACCCGTGCACATACCCCATGCACATTATGCAAATCTGAAGAGAAATGAAGACTGCACGGGTTACCTACCCATGCTATACTAGTGCTATACGGGAAGTCCAGCTCGCCACATCAGCATTTTGGCCTAGTTTTTGAAGGAAGCATAAATAGTTTTCAATTCTAATTTTCCAAGAGAGAGACACACGACCATACACCATTCCATTGATTCTTTCTCTCTATAAAAATCCCAAAAACCTTTTCTCACCAAAAACCTATCATCATCTCCATCAATTGCTACTCACAAAGACATAAGAGGTGGATTGATGCTTGAAGAAAGAAGGTTCTACATGGGTCCTTTCTACTTCCCTCCTTTTTATTATTCTTGTATTCCATTTGTTATGAGTAGCTAAATCCCATTAAGGGATTGATGTGATTCACTTGTAAATATGGGTATTTGTAATGAACTCAATATCTTCTATTAAAAATCTATCTCATTGGTTCTATTCAATGTTTTACTTGATTTCTAAGGCAATTTGTGTTTGATTGTACATGACTCTCTTCATGAGTTGTTGAGAAGTTATATGTGTAGAGAATCAAGTATACATGATGCTTGTCTCTCTAAGCTCAATTGAATAGGAGGATTGAACAAGGGTACATGACCCAAGTAATATCCGGACTTATTAATCTCACTTAATTCTAATCTTTCATGGGTAATCAAGACTATACATCCTAGGATTGTTTGCATGTGATAGATTAAGCATTAACCTATACATAATGGGTTAGTGATTTTTAACAAAGAGATATGCCCCTTACGAGATAGATGTTCTGTCTTGGTATAACCAAGTGTGGGTGGCCAATGCTATACATGATGGTTTGGGTACTCACAGGTGGTAAATAGTCAATCCTATACATCCTAGTTTGATTACATTTGTTAGTGACAATCATTATGAGTTCATTCTTTACCCATTGTTTGCTAGTTGAATTCATCAATTCCTTAATCTACGTATCACATATCCATACCTTTTTTAGAATAGTACATTTTAGTGCATTTTAGCTTAGTTTACATTTTAGTTTTATTTCTTCTCCAAATCCATTTCAATTTACTTTTCTAGCAATTTTAACTAAATCATTGATTTACTCATAACTATCGCTCGATCTCTGAGGAACGATACCCATACTTGCCACATACTAGTTTTATACTTGTTTGAGTGCATCTTGGGATCTTATAAATTTGTTTGAATAGTGCATATCACGACATATAAAATATTGCGCGTTCAGGAGGCACTTAGAAGACTCAACCCTATCATGCAGGAGGTTGTCATGAAAGAGATCTTGAAGCTACGGAATTCTGAGATCATATACCCCATATCAGATAGTCGATGGGTCAGTCCAATTCACGTTGTGCCAAAGAAGTCTAGTATTACAATAGTGGAGAATGAGAAGAAGGAGCTAGTAGCTCAGAGGCTTCAGATAGGGTGGCGAGTGTGCATAGATTATACGAAACTGAATGCAACAACCAAGAAAGACCTCTTTCCACTACCTTTTATCAATTAGATGCTAGAAAGGTTGGCTGGACACAGTTTATATTGCTTTCTGGATGGGTACTCAAGGTACAATTAGATAGCAATAGCCTAGAGGATTAAGAGAAGACGACCTTTACATGTACATTCGGTACTTACTCCTATAGGAGGATGCCCTTTGGACTTTGTAATGCCAAGGGACATTCCAAGTGTGTGTGACTTCTATTTTTTCAGACATGATAGAGGAGATCATAGAGGTCTTTATGGATGACTTCTCGGTTTTTGGAGATTCTTTCAATAGAAGCCTTGATAACCTATCCTCAGTGCTGGAAAGGTGCAAAGAAAAGAGTTTGGTTTTAAATTGGGAAAAATGCCATTTCATGGTGCAACAAGGAATTGTTTTGGGGCATATCATCTCTAGTAGCGGGATAGAAGTAGATCGGGCAAAGGTTGAAGTAATTAAGAGTCTACCTCCACCACAGTCTGTTAAGGACATCAAGTCCTTCATGGGGCATGCTGGCTTTTATAGAAGATTTATTAGGGATTTCTCAAAAATCTCCAGACCGTTGTGTGAGCTCTTTCAGAAGGATAGGAACTTTGAATTCAACAATGAGTGCTTGGCATCATTTGAGTCATTGAAGTTGGCCTTAACCTCAGCCCTAGTAATGGCACCTCCAAATTGGGAACTACCTTTTGAATTAATGTGTGATGCTTCAGATTATGCTATAGCGGGCAGTACTGGGACCAAGAGTGGACAAGGTCCCTCATGTGATATACTATGCATCATGGACTTTGAATGATGCTCAGTTGAATTACTCAACAATAGAAAAGGAATTGCTTGCAGCATTGTTAGCCCTTGAGATGTTCCGACAATATTTGGTAGGCACCAAGGTGGTGGTATATTTGGACCACTCAGCTCTGCGGTATCTGTTGTAGAAGAAGGAAGCTAAACCCAGGTTGATCAGATAAGAAGAGAATGTGGTAGCAGATCACCTTAGTAGGCTGGTTCGTGGATGTCCATCTAGAGAGGAGGACGTTCCATTGAGAGAAAATTTCCCAGATAAGCAGTTATGGGTAGTGTATAGTGAGGAGCCTTGGCACGCCAACTTGGCTAATTATTTGACCCACATAATTCTTCAACCTAAGTTGGATGCGCAGAGGAGGAAACAGTTCATAGCAAGGGCTAATAGGTTTTTTTGGGACGAACCTTACTTGTTTAAACATAGCCCTGACCAAGTAATCTGGTGGTGCATACCGGAATCAGAACAAGGGGATATCCTCAGATTTTGTCACGAGTTGCAGTGTGGGGTTCATTTTGGTGCAAGGAAAACTGCACTTAAGGTACTTCAATCAGGATTTTATTGGGAATCCTTGTTTAGAGATGCTATCAAATTTTGTGCAGCATGTTATAGGTGCCTGCGCACGGGGAATATTGGGAAGAGAAATGAGGTGCCTCGGTCAGGAATTGCAGTGATGGAAGTTTTTGACAATGGGGAATTGATTTCATGGGACCCTTTCCCCTGTCAGAAGGGAAGAGCTATATCTTAGTAAGAGTGGATTATGTTTTGAAATGGGTTGAAGCAGTTGCCACAAGGACAAATGATAGCAAGGTGGTGGTTAAATTTGTGAAAGAAAACATTCTAGCCAGATTCGGAACTCCGAGAGTGATAATCAGTGACTGGAGGGCCATTTTTGCAACAAGATCTTAAGGGACTTGATGAAGGAATATGGAGTCCGTCACAAGGTAGCCACTCCATACCACTCGTAAACATCAGGGTAAGTCGAAGTAAGCAAAAGGCACATCATGCAGATTTTGGAGAAAACAGTCAAGTCCACATGGAAAGATTGGGCAACAAGATTGAATGACACTCTATGGGCGTATCAGACAGCATATAAGACTCCCATCAGAATGAGCCCATACATATTGGTGTATGGGAAGGCATGTCACCTTCCGTTGGAATTGGAGTATTGTGCATGGTAGGCAATCAAAAGTTTGAATTAGGGATATAACAAGGTGGGCGAAGAGAGAAACCTACATTTGAATGAACTAGAGGAGTTTAGATTGCCAGCTTATGAAAGTGCACGAATTATCAAGGAAAAAAATGAAGATAATTAATGATAAAAAGTTAATGAGAACAGATTTCCACCGGGGTATGCTTGTGTTACTTTATGAATCTCGCTTAAGGCTCTTCCCGGGAAAGCTCAAGTATAAATGGTCGGTACCACATCGAGTAGTTAACATCTTGCCAAATTGAGTGGTGGAACTAAAAAACTTAAAGGATGATCAGAAATTTAAGGTGAATGGGCAAAGACTGAAGCTATACGGGGGTGTTGAGGTCAAATTGGAAGGGGTTGGATCCATAATCTTAAGTGATGATTAGAATACCCAACAACGTCTTGCCAAGATGGTAACTAAGGCACTGATGGGAGGCAACCCAGTGAGGTTTATCCATTTCATGTCTCTAATTTCATTGCATCTTTAATTTGTTTAACTTGTTTAATATTTAGGATAATTTAGTTTTGGATAATCATGGATATTATTTTTTTGAGAGATATTTGGTTTGAGATAAATTCTTTAATTGTAACCTTTGTGGTTAGGAATGGTGCTTATTGTTAGGTTCTTTATCTCTTGGGTTCAACACAACGGCCACTTGCAAGTCTTGGAGGGACGAGCAAGCCAAGAGTGCTCATAAAACGGGTGAGAACCTACTCATTTTGAGTCTACAACAAAGCTATCACATTAGTTTAATCTTTTCAACTCAAACCCTTGCACTTAAGTTTTCTATTTTTGTTTATAGACAAGTGTGGATATTTGATGAATGTAAATATTCTTAGTAAATATCAATTTTGGGTTGAATGTGTGGATAATTTTGAATGAGAGAATAGGTTTATGATTGGTGATACAATTTTGAATTCCAAATGATGAATTTATTGATTTATTAATTCTTGATTTGATTAGTCGAAGGCTCTTGTGGATATTGCATATGATTTATAGGTTTTCATTTTATATAGCCCAACTCGGTTTAGGGGTTTTGAATGCATGCATATACTTGTACAGGAAAGAGCATATAGTAGGAATTGGTTTAGGGGTTATTACCCACATTCCGATAATTGTGTGAATTGATGCTTGATGTGGTTGAATTTTGAGGTTAATTGCCATGTTTACTTAAATGCCTTATTTTTTAGGGTGAGCCATTGTTGAGTCTTTTATTTTGTGGGCATTGATTGTGCATGATTAGTGCCTAGGTCTGTTGTGTTTTGGTGTCTAGTTAGGTGCACGCCGCTAGGCCGAGCTCTCTTGTCTTCAACATTGAGGACAATGTTTGGTTTTGGTTTGAGGGTGTAGCCGCCATGTCGAGTCATTTTTTTTGTTTTGAGTCATTTTTCATGTCAATTTTTTCATATTTGCTGCTTAGCCAAAATTTTTGAGCTTTACTTAGCTTGGTGAGATACTTTGAGCATAGTATTTGTGACGAATTTGTGTATGCTTTGTGAGCTTGTTCATAGCTCCTAGTCACTTTATAGGGTCTTACTTGCACTTCATGAGTTAGTCCCATCTTTTGGTGTCTAAGTTGAGGGGACTCGGTGCTCAAGCTCCTTGTTCTAATAGTGGAGACATCCCCTGTGAGTTTCACAAACACAAGCCAAAAATACGCAATTAGAGGGAAAATGTTTTTCAAATCTTTAAACACTTTTCAAACACCACACATAGTCTCATTAAACCAAAATCATCATATGTTATAGAGCATGTATCGTTAAAGTGGACTGCTTGACTGAAACTTTTATTCCCTTGGTAGATGGATTCTTTGAGGTGATATTAGGCAATGTGTGTTGTTAGCCACTTAAAATGCCAAATACTTCCTAGTCCATAATGTGTGTGCTCCCAAGCCAATTTTACAGCCAAACACTTACCTTTCTTTTTGAACCACAATAAACCATATAGCCATGAGCCAAACACAAACCAACCATTTATTTCCAATCATGTGGGTTGTGTGTGTGTGTGTGTGTGTGTGTGTATGTGTGGTGTATGAAAGTGTAAGCTCTTATATGAGATAGCAATGTAATTAGGCAATTATGTAAATCGTGCAAGAAATGGCTCAAAAATGTTAAAGTGCTACAAAGTGCACGTAGAGCCGAATTGTCAAAATGTATTGTGCAAAAGAAAGAAAAAGAAGAAGAAAAGAAAGAAAAAGGCAAAAGCAAAAAGAAAGAAAAATCAAATCAAAAGAAACGAAAAGAAAAGAGCCTTGTAATAAATGTTAAGTACTCACAATGTGGAGTACAAAATTGTGTAGCACAAATGAGTCTTTAATAAAATGCCTAGATGTTTATGTATAAATTGTGTTCAATAGAGCTTTGTATGGGGTGTGTGAGTAAAGGTAAACATGACTGGTGATCGTTGAACCTAAATTTTTCCTATTTTCTTTGTTTATCTGTAGGGAAAAATCGATATAAAACGCAGCGGAAGAAACGAAAAATAGATTTCGTATGGTTTTAAAATTTTTCTCAAAGTTGAACCTTAACCTTTTAATTAATTAAACTCAAATATATACGGTTAGAGTTAAATACCTCTTGACGCGTGATCCGATTGACTTACGTAGATTGGTAATCCGCAAAATCTTTTCCGATGCCCGTGAACAGTACCCGCGTGAACAGTGATTGTGAACAGTACCCGCGTGAACAGTGATTGTGAACAGTACGCCCGTGAACAGTACCCCAACCCCCCCCCCCCCCCCCCCCCCCCCGTGAACAGTACCGCGAGATCTTCCAATCCGAACACGTACGTGAATCACCTAGGAGCGTGGTCTCCCTTTTTCTTTGAATTGCAAACCTGAGAATGGATGAACAAAGTTTTCTTTTTCTTTTGTTAGTCACAAAACAATCAAAAGAAGACAAAGATTATTTCGGTCACTTTTGAGTTCTCAATCTAATGATCGAAACTCGCGTGAACCTAATTCGATGTTGTACACACAAGCTTATTGATGAACAAGCAATCAGTGTACTATCAAAGAATAATCTCTTCTCTCTTTTATGTTTAGTAGAATAAAAATTATCCTTTTCTATGAATTGAGAAGAAGAAGAAAAATTGAATCATTCAATCAACTATATTGGCCGAATTCTATATGTGGTATTATATAGGTGGCCGAAATTTTGCTTCCTCTTCTATTTAGGATTGCCAAAATCTTCCTCTAAATGGACTAGGGTTGCCGCAAATCACATACCAAAAAGAGTTTGTGTTGCACCCTAATTTCCATCAACCTTTAGACTTCAAAACCTAATCCAACTCATAGATATTTTTATTCTTTTATTGACTAAATAAAAAGACTTCTTATTTTATTAAATAAATAAAATTTATTATTTATTTTCTTATCAAACAAGTCTTTTACTTTTAATATACTACTACCAATAGTATAACTTTAGGAAATATATTTCTTGATCAAAAAAAGATTTTTTTCTTAATTAAACAATTAATTAATAAATTAACTAATTCTTATTTAATTAAAACAATGAAACAAAATAATATATTAGGTTAATATATACACCTTGCCGCCCCACTTATATAAATGGGCCATATATTATTTTCTTATTTCATTTAATCCATTGGACTTTAAATAAAAGCCCACATGTGAACCAGACCCATTCTTACTAAAAGAAACAAGCCCACATGTCTCCTTTTAATATATTAATATAATAGTGCAACCCATTAATTAAATAATAGACATATTATATTCTTGATATATTAAAAACAATTCTAGATGGACCCTTAAATCGGCCCGGTAGAATATATCAAGTGATCCATGCAAATACGTGTGGATTGGGGATCTTGGCTGGCTATCTAAATTTAAGCTTCAATAGACACAACCTAATCACAATCAACAAATGATTCACTTAGGTTCAATCTATTAATTTTAACTCATTCCACTAAAGAGCTAAAATTGAACTCTTAAATAAAGATAGAATAAGGAGATGATTCTCATTCATACCCTAGACAATCTTATAGGAGATGGTGTATCCTCGTGAATAATATCAGTAACCGCTAAGAGCTCACAGACCGCCTATAGCTCTCCAAGTTACCATATTTCCTCATATGACCACATTTCGAACTTTGATACTTTGACTTGTCCAGAAGCCATGTTTTCAATAATCATTATTGAAAACTCAACGTTGAGATTTAATATCCAATACCTCAAAACATCCATATGATGATATTATACTCTCATTTAATAAATGGAGCCACGATTTCCATATCTATAAATGAAGTCCTCTATCGATTAACAAATATATACCACCAAACTATCAAGGATAGACTATGCTATATAATCGTACTCATTGATAGCTCTAATGATAACACTTGCAACCATAAGTCCATCATTTATCTCAGGATTAAGATAGACTCTCCGATTGTCCTCTTTAATGACAAGACTTATATCTAGTGATGGTTCTAGATAAAGTATTTCATTGTGATCCAGTTCAATGCACCTAGTGCACTAGATTCGTTTAATCGAAAACCTTTCGATGATTTTAGACTCATCATATTCATTTGATCCCACTCAAATGCTAGTAAAAGAATTCTACAACTTTAACAAGATAGAGGTGCCTAACCTTTAACTTAAGTTGTGAACGTTATTCAAGACTAACTAAAGAATTGTGTCTACCTCATACATATCCGGATGTATGAACAATTCTTCATGTCTCATAGTCTTTTGACCTTATGATTATTTACCTTGACAATTATAATAATAAATGCTATAAGTAATTGTAAGAATCAGAATTCACTTTATTAATATGAGAAGATTGTCAATTACAATATTACACTCTTGCCATTGAGCATAATCCTAACATTACCACATTAAACCCCATGGCCCCATTACAACCAAATGGAAAAGTCCTAGTTGATCTTAGGGGAAATCTAATTTGGAAATATTAGTCGATGCATGCTCTTTCCACGTTCATGACTGATCGCTCGTAAATGGTACATATTTAACGTCTTTAATTTATCTCTATTGTGTCAGTTTATTAGACATTTGTGTGTTTTTAACTATATTTTTGAGTGCTTTGTAGGTAATGTTGCTATTCAGGTGAAATATTAGGACTTGATGAAGATTAGAAGAGAAAACAAAGTAAAATTGAATTTTTGGAACACTCTATGAGTTCAACCTCGCAGAACCAGGTCATAGATCATGTCCAGAAGACATTGCGATGAAAAGCTGGGAAATGGTCCTAGCAGGACAGAACTCTGAGTTACAACTCGTAGACACAGGAGGTAGATCAGGAGCAGAGGTCAGTGCGAGCAAGATCTGCGAGTCTGAACTAGCAGAAGGATATAGCATCCGAACCAGATATTTTTTCTATGACAACCTACTGCGAGTTCTATCTAGCAGTTCAGTTCTAGAAAATTGACTACGAGTATGGACTGCGGGTTCATCCTCACAGAAGCATCATGCAGAACAGCACAAGAAGGATTTGCAAGCATAGACTGCGAGAGTAAAGTCACAGATTAACGTCACAGGGGAAAGAAGAAAGAAGATCTACGAGTTACAACCCGCAGAATAACCTAGCCAATGCGAGCCGACTTAACTGTGAGATTAAACTGCGAGTTCCAAGTCATAGTGATAGGTTGCAGAAGACTTTACATGTCACTCTACAAGTGGATTTCATTCAAAAGTTTTCCCCATTATATAAGCACCTTTTTCATTCCAAAAACGTGTGTTAAGGTGTGTGTGAAAAGTGTGAAAATAGATGTTAGTGTAAGAACTTTGTAGTTAGAGTTAAAAACACCCTTTTCAAGAATTACTCACTTGTACTTTTAGATAAAACACTTTAGTTTACTTATTTTAGTGATAAGAAAATCTACTTTTTATTATACAAGCAAGGTTTTGTTGAGCAAGCTGGAGGAGAGCATCAAGAACACCATGAGCTTTCTTTATCTCTCTCTTTTCTTTACTTGTATTTATTTGATAATGAGAGGCTAAATCCTTTTGTTGGGGATTTAGTGATTATATATATTTGACCAGCTTTAGTATTGACCTAAGTCTATCTTTTATCTATTTTGAGTTTGCATTTATACTTAATTTATTCACATGTTAATTGTTGAGTATGAACTTTACTCAACATCCAAGCATGAATTGTAGTGCATGAATAGTTGATCTACCTCTTGATTGACCAATCTTGAGTAGTTACACTTGAAACTCTATTATATATATAGTTGAGATTAGAACTTAAGTTGTACAATTTTTTATTAACATATTGCATCATTTCTTCCCCAACATATCTTTAGAATCTTCAAACTTAGCGTTTAAACTTAGCATTTAAAAGTAATCTTTCACTAGTTTAATATTAGGTGAATTGTACTAGAAGAATCACCATAGAATGCATTTCAAGTTCCTTATGGGAATGATACCCTTACTTGTGTCCGCTATACTCGACAACGATTCGCACACTTGCAAAGGGTTAATTAGACTCGCGCACTCCATTTTCATTCCATCTAGTTTTAAGAGCACCAGTAGTTTAGAGGTATGCTCGGAGTGCCTCAAAAATCTTGGTTCCGCTACCGGGGAGCTATCTTTAGAGTTTTTGTGTGTTTTTAGTGCATTTAGTCATTTTATTTGTAGGTGTAATCGATTTATTACTCAATTTTTGATCAGTTTTTAACTTTCAATTTTTCAGGATGCCATTTGAAATGACTAGTCGTAATACATCACGGGCGAGATCACGGGCGAGGTCACGGGATGGAGAATGATATGTGTCACCAATTAGAACAAATGATGGTGAACATCATAGGTATATGAATGATTACTCATTGCTAAGAGTCGGAGCCCATCCTTCAGCAATCTTGTTGAATACGGCACAAAGGAATTATGAGTTGAAGAGCCAACATTATAATACTCTTCCCACGTACTATGGAAAGAAGGGAGAGGATGCTCTTCATTTCATGAAAGAGTATTATAATGTTATGATGACCATCCATCTAGGAGTGTTGTCGGAGGATCAATTAAGAATGTGATGCTTCTCATATTGCATTAAGGATAAGGCTAAGCAGTGGCTTATGGGTTTAGCATCGGGATCACTAACTAGGTGGGATGAAGTTGAGTGGAAATTCTTTGACAAGTATTTTCTGGCGTGGAAGACAAAGGAAATCTGAGGGAAGATAGCTACATTTGTGGAAGAGGATGGAGAACCTTTCCATGAGGCATGGGAAAGATTTAAGTTACTTTTGGCCCAATGCCCTCACCACGAGTTTACACTAGTTAGTCAGGTGCAATCATTTTACGATGGATTTCTAGGGCTCACCCAAGCGATATTTGACAATGCTTGTGGGGGGGCCATGGGAGAAAAGACGACCGGTGAAGTGTTAGAAACATACAAGATGTTGGGGAAAAACTCCCAACAACGTAGTTCAAGAGGGCAAGATAAAGAAGGGAAGAGGCATATGGAGTTAGCGACACAGTTGGACAATCTCACGAACGAGATGAGGGGATTTGCAAGCAAATCCGAAAAATAGCATTTACAAGTGGTAGTATGTCATGTGTGTGGGCAGAACAGTCATGGAGCAGACATGTGCCCCGGTCAGAATTTACCACCTCAAGAGGAGGAAGCTCAAGCATTCTATCAATATAATCAAAATCGTCAACGGAATAACCCGAATGGAAACAATTACAACCCTACTTGGAGAAACAATCAATGGGGTGGTAATTATAATAGAGGGCAATTCCAAGGCGGAAATCAATAGTATGGAAATAATCAGAATTATCAAGGTATGAAGGAAACAAATGGGGGAATCAAAGCAATACCCAATCAAGCCAAAACAATCAACATGCCCAAGTTTACAATCCGGAGGAAGACCAACGAATAATTAGCTTGGAGGCTTCCATTAAGAAAATTTCTATGCAATTGTCCCAATTGCAAGAAAATTCCAAGAGGCAAGATAGGGGAAAGGCGCCCAATAACCACATGGAAGGGATAAATATGGTGACCGTGGTGGGAAAGAAAAGGATGCAACCACATATCACAAAGCAAAGAATCCTTATAAGCCCCCAAATACCCAAGCATTGGACAAGCTCAAGATGAGTAAAGAGGTTAGCAAGATGGAGCAGGAATGGGGACCAAGCCATCGAGAATTTCTGGGAGGCAATATAAGTATGGTCATCCAACAAGGTCTCCCACCTAAGCTTAAGGATCCCGGAAGTTTCACCGTTGACATATCGGTTTGGGGCACTACAAGGGAGATAACCATGTTAGATTTGGGATCGGGGATTAACTTGATACCATCCTTGGTCTACAAACAGTTGAAGTTAGGGAGTACTAAAGCACACCTCCATGTCATTGATTTTGGCCGACCAATCTTCATGACACCCTCTCGGGATTGTTGAAGATGTGCTCTTGGAGGTAGACAAGCTAATCATTCCTATAGATTTTGTTGTCCTTAACGTTGGAGAAAAATGCACCGGTAGAGAACAACTTATACTTCTAGGAAGGGCATTCATGGTTACTGCAAGAACCAGTATTGACGTTCATCACAAGAAGCTAACCATGACAGTCTTGGGAGAGAAGGTTGAATTTAATATGTTTGCAAGAAAAGAAGAGAAGTAGTTGAACACTTGTTTCAACGTGACAACTGAGGAAACCGAGGCAACAACTGAATAACCGGTAGATGATTTGGAAGATTTCTTTCAAGCATTTCAGGATGAAGTGCAGATGCTTGAAGAAGAGACGAAAGACAAACTAGAAAAAGACCTCATCAAGGAGGATGAGATGTTAGAAGTGATAGATATCAACCTTGCTGTGAGAATTGGTACATTGACAAAAGAGAGGGATGAAGCCCTCAAGAAAGGTGAAGAATTGGCACAAGTTATCAAAATTCAAGAGGAAGAGTTTACACAAAAAATGGGAGAAATGCATTTGGAGGTGGAGAGGAGAGACAAGGAGCACCAAGCTCTCAGAGATGTTTTAACCACAAAAGAACATGCGTGCACAGTCTCTAAAATCAAGGAATGTGATTTGTTAGTAGAACTCCGGGAAGCCAAGCACGCTATCGTGGTCTTGATAAAGGAGGCAACAAGGAAAGAAAAAGTATCCATCTCAAAATCCACCTAGCCAAGCAACAACAGAACATACCCACGGAAGACAAAGGGTAATGTTCCTTATTTTCCATTTAAATGTTTTTTCTGTCATGAGAAGGGACACAAAGTAAGGGTCACACCATTGTGGGTCAGAAAAGATAAGGGTGATCAACCTAAGGGGACTTCTTTAGTCACAACAAAGTCAGCACCTTCTCAAAGGGTGTATAGTTTGAAAAGAAGGGAAACCCTTGATTAGTCTTTTCACCCCACTGTTAGTCATCATGGTAGCGCTAGTGGAGTTACTCCACCATTTATTGTGGGAACCTTTTGATTAATTTTGTTTATGTGCAGATAAGAAGCCGCTTGTCAAGCAAGCGCAATTTTGAGAAAGAAGGTAATGTTTGAATGAGAAGGACAAAATCGCATATGTGAGATATGTCTGCGAGTAGAACCTCGAAAAACAAAGTCATAGCAAACTTTGGAGATCATCTGCAAGTTGAACCTGCGAGTATGAAGTCACAGCTTGGAGGAACACAAGCAGCAGTATCTCCTGAGGCACCTTTGTGACGACAGTCTGTGAGTACGAAGTCTGAGCAGGGATATTTGCGAGATACAACTGCGAGATGTAACTTGCTGACCAAGGCAACAAGAAGTCATAGTAAGTTCTGAGGGAACTCTGTGAGTCACAACGGCGAGCAAGAAGTCGTAGTGGACAAGGATGCTAGGCACAACTGTGAGAGGAAACTCGCAGATAAAGGGACAAGAAATCGTAGTAAGTTCTAAGGGAACTCTGCGAGTGTAGACTGCGAGGTAGAAGTAGAAGTAGCAGTAGGAAGTCACAGCGTAATCTGAAGATCATCCGCGAGTATAGTCTACGAGAATAAAGTCGTAGATCATATCTGAGTGTATTCTGCTACAAGAGACTGCGAGTTCGAACTCACAGTATTAAGTAGCAGTGAGCACTAGACACCTTCTGCGAGATAAGACTGCGAGTAAGAAGCGGCAGAAAAGCCTCATCATAGTTTTCAAGGACATATTTTATGTCAGATCAAAAGCCACATCAGCTTATACGAGTTAGAACTGCGAGTTCAACCTCACAGATTTAAAAAATATCCCCTTAAAACAGGGAACCGACTCAATTTACTTTCTACGTCCAATTGGTAATCCATTTTTTTTCACTTTTTGAGAAATATCAACTATCATCTTATCTAAGGTAACTATTTAACTCAATCTTTTTTCTCTTAAATCTTTATATGACTTCCTTTATCATTTCAACTTATCACGTTATTCATAAAGAAAGTATAGAATGTTAAATCTATAGGAGATACTATGCCATTTGAATTTGTTGCATAAGAAGAGTAAGATGATTAAGATGATTGGAATATCAATCATGATGACTAAAAGGACTAAATGATTAACTCTTGTGTGTTCTAAAAACTTGCAATAATAATTTTCTTCATTTATATTATTTTATAGTTGTATAAAGATAAGTGTGTAGGCATTTTTTTAACTCCAAATGTTTTGTTTGTAGAAGAATGGAAGGGTTCTCAGAAGAAGAGATGTCAGATTATGATCAACTTCGGTGGGTAGGAGCACTAGAGAGAAAATAGGCTGTCACGGAGATAGATCCATAAGAAGACTGGATGGAGACTTTAGTATGGGTATGATGTGGAAGAAAACAATGAAGACATGCCTAGCAACAGATCGAATCCTAGCTCTAGTTTCACTCCACATCTAGAGTTGAAGCCACTACCATCTTCTTTGAAGTATGTTTTTCTTGGGGAGAAGAAGTCACTACCAGTAATTGTAGTATCAGACTTGAGTTCACCAGAGGAAGCAGAGCTCATAGAAGTAATGAGAAATTTCAAGAGAGCAATTGGATGGAGTTTGGATGATCCAATAAGAATTAGTCCTACCACTTGCATGCATAAGATACTCCTTGAGGAATGATCCAAACCTTCAATAGAAGCTCAACGAAGACTCAACCCTATTATGAAAGAGGTGGTCAAGAAAGAAGTTCTCAAGTTATTAGAGAATGGTATCATCTATCCAATTTAGGACAGTAAGTGGATTAGTCTAGTACATGTGGTACCAAAGAAGTCCGGGATTTCAGTCGTGCGGAATGAGGACAATGAATTGGTACCTCAGAGAGCTTAAACCGATTGGAGAGTTTGCATAGACGACCACAAGCTTAACAATGCCACTTGCAAGGATAATTATCCTTTGCCATTCATAGATCAAATGTTAAAGCTCCTTACGGGACATAGCAATTATTGTTTCTTGGACGGATATTCGAGATACAATCAAATAGCAATCTGTTAGGATTATGCTCAATTGCAAGAGTGTAATATTGTAATTGACAATCTTTTCATATTAATAAAGTGATTTCTGGTTTTACAAAATCTTATAGCATTTATAATGATACTTGTTAAAGTAAATAATCATAAGGTCAAAAGACTATGAGAAAGGAAGAATTGTTCGTACATCTGGATATGTATGAGGTTGACACAATTCTTTAGTTAGTATTGAATAAATGTTCACAACTTAAATTAAAGGTTGGGCACCTTTATCTTGATAAAGTTGTAGAATTCTTTTGCTAGCATTTGAGTGGGATCAAATGAGTTATGATGAGTCTAAAATCATCAAAAGGGTCTTCGAGTAAATGAATCTAGTGCACTGGGTGCATTGAACAGGATCACAATGAAATATTTTATCTAGAACCGTCAGTAGATACAAGTCTTTTCATTATGAGGACAATCGGAGAGTCTATCTTAATCCTGAGATAAATGATGGACTTATGATTGCAAGTGTTATCATTTGAGCTATCAATAAGTACGATTATATAGCATAGTCTATCCTCAATAGTTTGGTGGTATTCATTTGTTAATCGATAGAGGACTTCATTTATAGATATGGACATCGTGGCTCAATTTATTGAATGAGAGTATAATAATATCATATGGATATTTTGAGGTATTGGATATTAAATCTCAACGTTGAGTTTTTGATAATGTTTATTGAAAACATGGCTTCTGGACAAGTCAAAATATCCAAGTTCAAAACGTGGTCATATGAGTAAATATGGTAACTAGGAGAGCTATAGGCGGTCTATGAGCTCTTGGCGATTACTGATATTATACACGAGGATACACTATCTCCAATAAGATTGTCTAGGGTATGAATGAGAGATATCTTCTTATTCTATCTTTATTTAAGAGTTCAATTTTAGCTCTTTAGCGGAATGAGCTAAAATTAATAGATCGGACCTAAGTGAATCATTTGTTGATTGTGATTAGGTTATTCTATTGAAGCTTAAATTTAGATAGCCCGCCAAGATCCCCAATCTACACGGACTTGTATGGATCATTTGGTATATTCTACCGGAAAAATTTATGGGTCCATCTAGAACTGTATTTAATATATTAACAATATAATTTGGACATTATTTTTTTAATGGGCTGCTCAAATTATATTAATATATTAATGAATGGCATGTGGGCTTTTTTCTTTTAGTAAGAATGGGTCTGGTTCACATGTGGGCTTTTATTTAAAGCCTGAATGGATTAAATAAAATAAGAAAATAATATTTTTCCCATATTTTTTGTGTGTGGGCGGCAAGGCTATAATAATAGCCTAAAATACTATTTTATTTTATTGTTTGATTAAATGGAAATTAATTAATTAATTAATTAAAAATCAAAATCTTTTTCTGACTAGGAATTATGTTTCCTAGTAGTATACTATTATAGTAGTATAATAAATATAAAAGACTTAATTCGGTAAGTAGATAAACAAAGAATTTATTTATCTAATCAAATAAGGAAGTCTTTAATATAATCACAAATACACTATTTGAATTGGATTAGGAGTCTTCGTGTGGATAAGAAATCTTTTTTTGAAAAAGCATTCTTTGTCACCAAGTATATCCACCTAGAGATAGGATTCTTGCCCACCAAGTAAATCCTCTTTAGGAAAGGATTTGTATACCTATATATATTATTAATTTCGGAATTAATAGTGATAGGAAGAAAAAAAAAAGTTTTTTTTGAGAGAAAGAATTTTTTATTTACTTGCTTTTGAATAAAAAAAAATTCCAACACTAGAACATAGTGAAAATTCGGCCAAGAGGAAGAGAGAAAGACAACTCTGAATTCGATAGTGCAGCCTTTACATAAAATGGTTTTGTGAACACTTTCGATTTAGGTTCACGCGAGTTTCAATCATAACGATTGTGAATTCAAAAGTGACCGAAACGATCTTTCTAGGCTCTTGGAGTTTTTGTGATTAACGATCAAGAAAGAAGATTTCATTTTTCCATTCTCAGGTATGCAATTCAAAGAATAGGGAGACCACGCTCCTAGGTGATTCACGTTCATGATCGGATTGAAAGATCTTGAGGATTACTATCGACGCTAAGTCAATCGGATCACGTGACAAGAGGTATGATATCTTTTGAATATATGTATGATTAATTAATTAAAGGGTTAAGGTTCAAATACTAGAAAAATTTTAAACTATACTAAATTCGTTTTTAGTCTCGCTTCCGCTGCGTTTTCGAATTTTTCCCTACAATTGGTATCAGAGCTAGATTATACCCTTTAATTAATTAATGTATATATACATGAATCTATTTCTTTTTATTTTGATTATGCATGTTTTAGAAAGAGATGACACTCTAGGTATTCGCATATATAATTACATGTGGCATGTATGGATTTATATATGTTATTATAAAGTGAATTGTTATTGCTCTATTTTGGTCCTAGAATTTCAATGTTTTTTTTTTCGGAATTGTAACAAGAAGGGTGGCCTATTATCGTCATAAGTTCCTTCTTGGTAGTTGCTAGATTCTCTATTTTTTTTATTGTATTAAAAAATACTGCAGTTTTTTTTTGGTATAAAATAGTGCAGTTTTTCTTGTGTAAAAATTACTGCAGTAATTTATTGTGTAAAATCTGCTGTAATACATTCAAGTTTCAATGATTCGAAGAGTTGAAGAATTAGAAGCGGAAGATGAAGCAATCGGAACAAGTTTGGTACCGTGCGCACCATGGCAATAAGCATGCGTGCACGTTAGCGCGTAGCTACGCTTGTTAGGTGCATGGGCTGCACACGACAACCACTTATGTGTCATGGGCTGCGCATGACAGTTCTTTGGGCATAATGGTCTGCGCATGGTGGCTCTTTATGGACCAAAGGGGTGTGCACGCCCAAATGTGGCAGCCGAGGGGTGAGGAAGTGGATGATGGCCGCTTGAAGACTTGTTTGCCAAGAAAGAATATTTTGTATTCCAAACAAATGTAATTTACTTGCTTTTCTAGGATGGACCAAAATTGTAGCTATTTATATTTCCGTAAATATTACAATATTTGTTGTTGTATGATAATATGTCATATAGAATAGGAGTGCCACTCATATATCTCTTTTGGTATGAACATGCATTGAATGATTTAGGTATCTAATTGGCATCTAGATAACTTGGTAAAATCATTCTATGGAATTTAATCACATGCCTTAAATAATTGAGTGGGAGAAGGTATGTTAGAACACCTATGGCCTCCAAGGTTAGTTGAGCTTTATTATTTATTAGTAATCCCCTCGAGGGGCGTCCATAAATGGAATTTAGCAAACTACTTCCTTACAAGGATAGACTAGACAATTGACTTAAACGAAATCAACTCCTAGAGGAGGGATTTTCGTGAGAGAAAATTGAGGATCGATATCTTGGTAACACACTCAATGTGATTTTATTAATATCCTCCCGAGAGTTCTTGTTAATAAAATTGCAAGGCTAAAATTGAAAACGCTGGTTGTTATGTTAACAATTAGGTGGGACCTAGTCCACTGGTAAATGCTACGTACTCCTAGAGGAGGCGTAACGTTTATGGGTGTTGGATCACCGTTGAATTTTTATGATTGAATTATTTATGTAATTCAAGATAAATATTTAAAAAGTGCTTTATCATGATTATTTGCTCATATATAATTTTGTTTTATTCAGAAATCATGACTTCATCACTTATGAACATTCTGAAAGATAACACTTTAACTGGAGATAATTATGTCACATGGAAAATGAAAATTGGGATGTTGCTGCAAAGTGAAAAGCATAAGTTTGTTCTGACTACTCCTAAACCACCTCTTCCTAATAATGAATCTAATATTTTGCAAAGAGATGAGTATGAGCAATGGAAGACTTCAAATGATATGGCCAATTGTTACATTATGGCCACTATCTCCGATGTGTTGCAACAGCAGCATGAAGGAATAGAGTCTGCTGCTGATATAATGATGTCTCTGGAAGAGATGTTTGCTATGAGGTCTAGGTCGACTAAGAGAGAGGCAATGACTGCTTTTATGAATCTTAGGATGAAACCTGGACAGACTGTGAAAGATCACATGATGAAAGTCATTGCACATCACAATGTTGCAGAACTTAATGGTGCTGAGATAGATGGTGAGACGAAAATTGACATGATTGTCAACTCACTATCGAATTTCTTTTATCAGTTCAAGTTGGACTACACCCTGAAAAATAAGGAATACACCTTGCAAGGCCTGATGCAAGATGTTCAAAGCGCTGAAAAGATCCTTGTGAAAAACAAAGGTTAAGAGATTCATTCGGTTTGTAAAGTTGCTATTGTTAAGACCCATCAGAAGGTCAAGAAACCACAGAAGAAAAAGCAACTTGGGCCAACCAAGAAGGAAACCAAGAAAGTAACCAAGATCAAAGGGAAATGCTTCCTTTGCGGTGAAAAGGGACATTGGAAAAGAAATTGCCCAAAGTCCCAGAATAAGAAGGAAGAAGGTAATATTAATTATCTTGAAACATGTTTTCTGGCAGATTCTACAGATTATTGGATCATAGACTCTGGAGCCACTAATCATGTTTGTTATTCCTTACAGGGGTTCCAAGAAAGGAGAAGGCTGAATAAAGATGAAATCAACTTGCGCTTGGGTATGGAACGTTAGTGTCTGCAAGTGCAGTGGGAGATATTAGAGTTATTTTAGATTCTAGTAGGCATTTAGATTTAATAGACGTTATTATGTACCTCAATTCAAGAGGAATTTTATTTCAGTTTCTTGTTTAAATAAATTTGGATATTCGGTTACTTTTAATAAAGCTTTTATTATTAGTAAGAATGACAAAATTATTTGCAAAGGTACATTGGAAAACGGTCTATTCTTTTTGCATAGAAATATCTCACTCGTTAGACACAGAATTAACGGAACCTAATCACAAAAGAGTAAAATTATCAAAAGCTGAAACCTATCTTTGGCATTTACGCCTAGGTCATGTTAACCTTAATAGGATTAAAAGATTGGTATGTTGTGGACCTTTAAGCGACTTAAAGGTTGATGATCTACCAACTTGTAAATCTTGTTTGGAAGGTAAAATGACCAAAAGGCCGTTCACAACCAAAGGTGCAAGAGCCACTGAATGTCTAGGATTAATACACACTGATGTATGTGGGCTTATGAGCATTCAGGCTAGAGGTGGATATGAATACTTCATCACATTCACAGATGATTACTCGAGATTTAGCTATCTGTATCTCATGAGACATAAGTCAGATGCTTTTGACATGTCCAAAGCATTCAAGGCTGAAGTAGAAAATCAACTTAAGAAACATATAAAATTCTTGAAATCTGATCATGGTGGAGAATATCTATCTGGTGAGTCTCAGCAATATCTTATTGATAATGGGATAGTTTCTCAGTTTTCTGCACCAAGTACACTTCAACAAAATGGGGTGGCAGAAAGGAGAAATAGAACTCTTTTAGACATAGTTAGGTCAATGTTGAGTTATTCAACGCTTCCTATTTCTTTTTGGGGATATGCTCTACAAACTGCAATATACATTATAAATGCTATACCATCTAAGTCAGTTCTTGAAACACCATATGAGTTGTGGACTAGGCGAAAGCCTAGTTTACAACACTTGAGGATATTTGGTTGTCCTGCACATGTGTTAAAAGGAAAGACAGAAAAGATGGAGTCTCGTTCGGAAACATGTATATTTGTGGAGTATCCAAAAGGAACTAAAGGATATTATTTCTATAGTCCTTCAGATCTAAAAGTATTTGTTTCAAGAAATGCTTCATTTCTAGAAAAGGACTATATGAATAATTTTGTGCCCAAAAGTAAAATTGTCCTGAATGAGATGTCAGGAGATACAATTCCATAAGAGGTTTTACAACCTAGCCCAATTGTAAGTTCCACTCCAACACAAAATCAAAAACCTACCATTCCTCGTCGTAGTGGCAGGGTTAGTAAACAACCCGAGACATACATCGGTCTGGGAGAATCAGTAGAGAATCTCCCGGACGACGATGATCCCTACACTTTTAAGGAAGCAATAGAGGATGTTGATTGTCGTCATTGGCAAAGGCAATGCAATTTGAGATTGAATCCATGTTCGATAACAAAGTCTGGTCCCTTGTAGACTTGCCTAAAGGGATAAAAACCCATTGGGTGCAAGTGGGTATATAAGAGGAAAAGAGGTATGGATGGAAAGGTGGAAACTTTTAAAGCTAGATTGGTAGCTAAAGGTTACACACAGAAAGAAGGTATCGATTATGATGAAACCTTCTCTCCTGTGGCCATGCTTAAATCCATTAGGATACTCTTATCCATTGCTTCATCTTTAGATCTAGAGATTTGGCAAATGGACGTCAAGACAGCTTTCCTTAATGGACATCTTGACGAAAGCATCTATATGATGCAACCAGAAGGATTCATTGAAAAGGGCCAAATGGAAAAGGTATGCAAGTTGTAGAAATCCATATATGGATTAAAACATGCATCTAGATCCTGGAACATATCGATCAAGCTGTGAAAGGTTTTGGATTTATTTAGAATCCTGACGAACCTTGTGTATAAAAAATGATAAAGGGCGACAAGTTGGTTTTCCTAATTCTTTATGTTGATGATATAATACTCATTGGAAACGATGTAGGTGTATTGACATCAGTAGAAGAATGGTTAGCAAAACAATTTGATATGAAGGACTTAGGAGAAGCTAGTTTTATTCTAGGTATCCAAGTAATAAGGGATAGAAAGAATAAGATAATTGCATTATCCCAAGCTTCATACATAGACAAAATATTGTCTAGGTTTTCCATGCAGGATTCCAAGAAAGGTATGTTACCTTTCAGACATGGAATCAAACTTTCTAAGGAACAAGTTCCTAAGAATCAGCATAAAGAGCAATTCATAAGTAGAGTTCCATATGCCTCGGCAGTTGGAAGTCTCATGTATGCAATGCTCTGCACTAGACCAGACATTTGTTTTGTTGTTGGCATAGTTAGCAGGTTTCAATCGAAACCTGGTCCTGATCACTGGACGGCAGTCTAGCATATTTTCAAGTATCTCAAGAGAACAAGAGATTATATTCTTGTATACTCTGGAAGGGATTTAATTCCCATTGGGTATACAGATTCTGATTTCCAGTTGAATTCTGACTCAAGAAAATCCACATCAGGATCTGTGTTTACTATAGGAGGAGGAGCAGTCAAATGGAGGAGTATTAAGCAATCCTGTATTGCTGATTCCACCATGGATGCTGAGTATGTTGCTGCATGTGAAGCTGCCAAAGAGGCTGTTTGGCTCCGCCAATTCTTGATTGACTTGGAAATAGTGCCTAATGCGAATAATCAGATCACTATTTACTGTGACAACAGTGGAGCAGTGGCTAATTCAAGAGAACCAAGAAGTCATAAGAAAGGTAAAAACATTGAAAGGAAGTATCATCTTTTAAGCGAGATTGTGCATAGAGGTGACATGACAATTACCAAAATCGCGTCAGCAGAAAATCTAGCAGATCCTTTCACAAAGACTTTACCTTAGAAGAGTTTTGATGGGCACCTAAAGAACATGGGAATGAGAGATATGACACACTTGCTATAGCACAAGTGGGAGATTGTTAGGATTATGCTCAATAGCAAGAGTGTAATATTGTAATTGACAATCTTTTCATATTAATAATGTGATTTCTGGTTTTACAAAATCTTATAGCATTTATAATGATAATTGTCAAAGTAAATAATCATAAGGTCAAAAGACTATGAGAAATGAAGAATTGTTCGTACATTTGGATATGTATGAGGTTGACACAATTCTTTAGTTAGTCTTGAATAAACGTTCACAATTTAAATTAAAGGTTGGGCACCTTTATCTTGATAAAGTTGTAGAATTCTTTTGCTGGCATTTGATTGGGATCAAATGAGTTATGATGAGTCTAAAATCATCGAAAGGGTCTTCGAGTAAAAGAATCTAGTGCACTGGGTGCACTGAACAGGATCACAATGAAATATTTTATCTAGAACCGTCAGTAGATACAAGTTTTTTCATTATGAGGACGATCAGAGAGTCTATCTTAATCCTGAGATAAATGATGGACTTATGATTGCAAGTGTTACCATTTGAGCTATCAATGAGTACGATTATATAGCATAGTCTATCCTCGATAGTTTGGTGGTATTCATTTGTTAATCGATAGAGGACTTCATTTATAGATATGGACATCGTGGCTCAATTTATTGAATGAGAGTATAATATTATCATATGGATATTTTGAGGTATTGGATATTAAATCTCAACGTTGAGTTTTTGATAATGTCTATTGAAAGCATGGCTTCTGGACAAGTCAAAATATCCAAGTTCAAAACATGGTCATTGAGTAAATATGGTAACTAGGAGAGCTATAGGCGGTCTATGAGCTCTTGGCGATTACTGATATTATACACGAGGATACACTATCTCCAATAAGATTGTCCAGGGTATGAATGAGAAATATCTTCTTATTCTATCTTTATTTAAGAGTTCAATTTTAGCTTTTTAGTAGAATGAGCTAAAATTAAGGAATTATGTTTCCTAGTAGTATACTATTATAGTAGTAGAATAAATATTAAAGACTTAATTCGGTAAGTTGATAAATAAAGAATTTATTTATCTAACCAAATAAGGAAGTCTTTAATATAATCACAAATACACTATTTGAGTTGGATTAGGAGTCTTGGTGTGGAAAAGAAATCATTTTTCTGAAAAAGGATTCTTTGTCACCAAGTAAATCCACCTAGAGATAGGATCCTTTCCCAACAAGTAAATCCTTTTTAGGAAAGGATTTGTATACCTATATATATTATTAATTTCGGAATTAATAGTGATAGGAAGAAAAAAAAAGGTTTTTTTTTTTAGAGAAAGATTTTTTATTCTCTTGGTTTTGAATAAAAAAAATTCCAACTCTAGAACATAGTGAAAATTCAGCCTAGAGGAAGAGAGAAAGATAGTTCTAAATTCGATAGTGCACTTGCAAGTCTTTACATAAAAAGGTTTTGTGAACACTTTCGATTTACGTTCACGCGAGTTTCAATCATAACGATTGTGAATTCAAAAGTGAGCGGAATGATCTTTCTAGGCTCTTGGAGTTTTTGTGATTAACGATCAAGAAAGAAGATTTCGTTTTTCCATTCTCTGGTACGCAATACAAAGAATATAAAGACCACGCTCATAGGTGATTCACGTTCGTGATCGGATTGGAAGATCTTGCGGATTACCATCAACGCTAAGTCAATCGGATCACGCGACAAGAGGTATGATATCTTTTGAATATATGTATGTTTAATTAATTAAATGGTTAAGGTTCAAATATTGGAAAATTTTTAAACTGTACTAAATATTTTTTAGTCTCGCTTCCGCTGCGTTTTTCATATTTTTCCCTACACAATCGACATGAATGATCAAGAGAAGACTACCTTTACATGCCCATTTGGGACATTTGCGTATCAACGTATGCCATTTGGTTTGTGCAATGCACCCTGAACTTTTCAACTGTGCATGACATCGATATTTTCAGACATGGTGGAGGGAGTTATAGAAGTTTTCATGGATGACTTCTTGGTGATGGGGAGCTCGTTTGGTGATTTTCTTCTCAACCTTATTTCAGTATTGAAGAGGTGCAATGTGTTAGGATTATGCTCAATAGCAAAAGTGTAATATTGTAATTAAAAATCTTTTCATATAAATAAAGTGATTTCTGATTCTACAAAATCTTATAGCATTTATAATTATAATTGTCAAGGTAAATAATCATAAGGTCAAAAGACTATGAGATATGAGGAATTGTTTGTACATCCGGATATGTATGAGGTAGACACAATTCTTTAGTTAGTCTTGAATAACGTTCACAACTTAAGTTAAAGGTTGGGCACCTCTATCTTGATAAAGTTGTAGAATTCTTTTACTAGCATTTGAGTGGGATCAAATGAGTTATGATGAGTCTAAAATCATCGAAAGGTTTTTGAGTAAAAGAATCTAGTGCACTGGGTGCTTGAACAGGATCACAGTGAAATACTTTATCTAGAACCGTCACTAGATATAAGTCTTTTCATTATTAGGACAATCGGAGAGTCGATCTTAATCCCGAGATAAATGATGGATTTATGGTTGCAAGTGTTATCATTTGAGCTATCAATGAGTACGATTATATAGCATAGTCTATCCTCGATAGTTTGGTGGTATTCATTTGTTAATCGATAGAGGACTTCATTTATAGATATGGACATCGTGGCTCCATTTATTAAATGAGAGTATAATTTCATCATATGGATGTTTTGAGGTATTGGATATTAAATCTCAACGTTGAGTTTTCAATAATGATTATTGAAGACATGGCTTCTGGACAAGTCAAAATATCCAAGTTCAAAATGTGGTCATATGAGGAAATATGGTAACTTGGAGAGCTATAGGCGGTCTATGAGCTCTTGGCGATTACTGATATTATTCACGAGGATACACCATCTCCTATAAGATTGTCTAGGGTATGAATGAGAAACATCTCCTTATTCTATCTTTATTTAAGAGTTCAATTTTAGCCCTTTAGTGGAATGAGTTAAAATTAATAGATCGGACCTAAGTGAATCATTTGTTGATTGTGATTAGGTTATGTCAATTGAAGCTTAAATTTAGATAGCCCGCCAAGATCCACAATCCACACATACTTGCATGGATCACTTGATATATTCTACTGGACCAATTTATGGGTCCATCTAGAATTGCATTTAATATATTAAGAATATAATATGTCTATTATTTATTTAATGGGCTGCACTATTATATTAATATATTAAAAGGAGACATGTAGGCTTGTTTCTTTTAGTAAGAATAAGTCTGGTTCACATGAGGGCTTTTATTTAAAGTCAAATGGATTAAATAAAATAAGAAAAATAATATTAGGCCTATATATACATGGTGTGGGCGGCAAGGCTAAATAAAATAGCCCAAGATATTATTTTATTTTATTGTTTTGATTAAATGGGAATTAATTAATTAATAGTTTAAATCAAAATCTTTTCATGATCAGTAAATTAAATACTATGTGTTGGATTAGGGTTGGAATTCTTTTAAGTGACAGGAGTCCTAATGTGGTAAGGATTAAGTCCACATGCACTCCTTATTATACAAAGAATTCGGCCACCACTAGTCTTACAAGGGTTAGGATTCTTGAATTGATAGGAATTAGGGAAAAGGACAATTCCTTTTCAAGTAAGGAAATTAACCAACCCTATATTTCCTATTCAATGAATTCGGCCAACCCTACTTGGTGAAGGAGAAAATTCGGCCATCCTATAAATATAAGGTTATGAATTTTCGGCCACCTAAGAAGCAAAATAGAGAGAGATTTTTGTTTGTTTTGAAAATAAAAAATCCTACTCTATACACATAGATTTTCGGCCAAGAGAGAAAAAGAAAATAAGTTCTCATTCGATAGTGCACTTACAAGCCTTTAACATCAAAAGGTTTTGTGCACACTTTCGATTTAGGGTTACGCGAGTTTCAATCATATTGATTGTGAATTCAAAAGTGACTAGAACTATTTTTTTAGGCTCTTGGTGTTTTACTATTGAAGATCAAGATCAGAAATTCCATACATCCATTCTAAGGTAAGCAATTCAAAGAAAAAGGGAGACCACGCTCCTAGGTGATTCACGTACGTGCTAGGATTGAAGATCTTACGGATTACCATCGACGTAAGTCAATCGGATCACGCGACAAGAGGTATTTAACTCTAACCGTATATTTGAGTTTAATTAATTAAAGGGTTAAGGTTCAAATCTTTAGAAAAATTTTAAACTATACGAAAATTATTTTTTCGCCTTCAGCTGCGATTTTAAGCAATATTTCCCTACAATTGGTGTTAGAGCCTTGGTTGTGCCCTTTAATTAATTAATGTATATATACGTGAATCTATTTCTTTTTATTGTGATTATGCATGTTTTAGAAAGAGATGGCACTCTAGGTATTCGCATATATAATTACATGTCGAATGTATGGATTTATATATTTTGTTATAAAGTGAATTGTTATTGCTCAATTTTGGTCCTAGATTTTCCATGTAATTTTTGTTTCGGAATTGTAACAAGAAGGGTGGCCTATTATCGTCACAAGTTCCTTCTTGATAGTTGCTCAATTTTTTTGTTTTGTTATATAAAATAGTGAATTTTTTTAATGTATTAAAAATACTTCAGTTTTTTTTAGTGCAGTTTTTTATTTGTAAATAAAAAAATATATATATATTTCTGCAGTATTTTATTGTATAAAATAAGTTGTAATATATTCAAGATTCGAAGACTCGAAGATTTGAAGAAATTGGAGCATCCGGAACTGAGCTTGGCACCGGCGCGCACCGAGACAACAAGCGCGCACGCAACCAAGCGTGCAGCTGCACTTGTTGCGGTGCAGCAGCGCGCGCGACCCATGCATGGGCTGGCCATGCTGCAGCTCATGCCCTTGCATGGGCTAGGCGTGCGCATGGGCTGCTTGGTGATCTTCGGCACGCGAGTTACGTGCTCGAGATGGTCGCTTGAAGTCTTGTTCGCCAAGAAAGGAGTTTTTTGTATTCCGTACAATTGTAATTTACATGTTTTTCTAGGACGAACCAAAATTGTGGCTATTTATTTTTATGTATAAATATTACAATATTTGTTATTGTATGATAACATGTCATATAGAATAGGAGTGCCACTCATATATCTCTTTTGGTATGAACATGCATTGAATGATTTAGGTATCTAATTGGCATCTAGATAACTTGGTAAAATCATTCTTTGGAATTTAATCACACGCCTTAAATAATTGAGTGGGAGAAGGTGTGTTAGAACACCTATGGCCTCCAAGGTTAGTTGAGGTTTATTATTTATTGGTAATCCCCCCCGAGGGGCGTCCATAAATGGAATTTAGAAAAATACTTCCTTACAAGGATAGACTAGACAATTGACTGAAACGAGATCTACTCCCAGAGGACGGATTTTCGTGAGAGAAAATTGAGGGTCGATATCTTGGTAACACACTCAATGTAATTTTATTAATATCCTCCCGAGAGTTCTTGTTAATAAAATTGCAAGGCTAAAATTGAAAACGCCGGTTGTTATGTTAACAATTAGGTGGGACCTAGTCTAACTAGTAAATTGTGCGAACTCTCGAAGGAGGCGTAACATTTATGGGTGTTGGATCACCGTTGAATTTTTCACGATTGAGTTATTTAATTAATTCAAGATAAATATTCGAAAGTGCTTTATCATGATTATTTACTTATATATGCCTTTTGTTTCATTCAGAAATCATGACCCCATCACTTATGAACATCCTGAAAGATAACACTTTAACTGGAGATAATTATGTCACATGGAAAAGGAAAATTGGGTTGTTGCTGCAAAGTGAAAAACATAAGTTTGTTCTAACTACTCCTAAACCACCTGCTCCTAATAATGAATCAAGTATTTTGCAAAGAGATGAGTATGAGCAGTGGAAGACCTCAGATGATATGGCCAAATGTTACATTATGGCTACTATCTCCGACGTGTTGCAACAGCAGCATGAAGGAATGGGGTCTGCTGCTGATATTATGATGTCTCTGGAAGAGATGTTTGCTAGAGGTCTAGGAGGACTAAGAGAGAGGCTGTGACTGCTTTTATAAATCTTAGGATTAAACCTGGACAGGCTGTGAAAGATCACATGATGAAAGTCATAGCACATCTAAATATTGCAGAATTAAATGGCGCTGAGATAGATGGTGAGACCAAAATTGACATGGTTGTCAACTCACTATCAGATTCCTTTGATTAGTTCAAGTTGGACTACACCTTGAACAAAAAGGAATACACCTTGCAGGGCCTGATGCAAGATGTTCAAAGCGTTGAAAAGATCCTTGTGAAAAGCAAAGGTCAAGAGATTCATATGGTTGGTAAAGTTGCTACTGTTAAGACCTGTCAGAAGGTCAAGAAACAACAGAAGAAAAAGAAACTTGGGCCTACCAAGAAGGAGACCAAGAAAGTAACCAAGATCAAAGGGAAATGCTTCCTTTGTGGTGAAAAGGAACATTGGAAAAGAAATTGCCCAAATTCCTAGAACAAGAAGGAAGAAGGTAATATTAATTAACCTGAAACATGTTTTCTGCCAGATTCTACAGATTCTTGGATCATAGACTCTGGAGCCACTAATCATGTTTGTTATTCCTTACAGGGGTTCCAAGAAAGGAGAAGGCTGAATAAGAATGAAATCAATTTGCGCTTGGGCAACGGATCGTTAGTGTCTGCAAGTGCAGTGGGAGATATTACAGTTATTATAGATTCTAATAGGCATTTAGATTTAATAGATGTTTATTATGTACCTCAATTCAAGAGGAATTTAATTTAAGTTTCTTGTTTAAATAAATTTGGATATTCGGTTACTTTTAATAAAGCATTTATTATTAGTAAGAATGACAAAATTGTTTGCAAAGGTACATTGGAAAACGGTCTATTCTTTTTACATAGAAATATCTCTCACTCGTTAGACACAGAAATAACAGAACCTAATCATAAAAGAGTAAAATTATCAAAAGATGAAACCTACCTTAGGCATTTACGCCTAGGTCACATTAACCTTAATAGGATTAAAAGATTGGTATGTGACAGACCTTTAAGTGACTTAAAGGTTGATGATCTACCAACTTGTGAATCTTGTTTGGAAGGTAAAATGACCAAAAGGCCATTCAATACCAAAGGTGCAAGAGCCACTGAATGTTTAGGACTAATACACACTGATGTATGTGGTCCTATGAGCATTCAAGCTAAAGGTGGATATGAGTACTTCATCACCTTCACAGATGATTACTAAAGATTTGGTTATGTGTATCTCATGAGACATAAGTCGGATGCTTTTGACATGTTCAAAGCATTCAAAGCTGAAGTAGAAAATCAGCTTGAGAAACGCATAAAAATCTTGAGATCTGATCGTGGTGGAGAATATCTATCTGGTGAGTTTTAGCAATATCTTATTGATAATGGGATAGTTTCTCAGTTTTCTGCACCAGGTACACCTCAACAAAATGGGGTAGCAGAAAGGACAAATAGAACTCTTTTGAACATGGTTAGGTCTATGTTGAGTTATTCAACACTTCCTATTTCTTTTTTGGGATATGCTCTACAAACTGCAATATATATTCTAACGTGGTACCATCGAAGTCGGTTCCTGGAACACCATATGAGTTGTGGACTGGGCGAAAGCCTAGTTTACAACACATAAGGATATTTGGTTGTCCTGTACATGTGTTAAAAGGAAAGACAGAAAAGATGGAGTCCGTTCGGAAACAGGCATATTTGTGGGGTATCCAAAAGGAACTAAAGGATATTATTTCTATAATCCTTCAGATCTAAAAGTGTTTGTTTCAATAGCCACATTCGTCCTCAAATCCACTATTTGAATGAAAGTTTACAACCTAGGTTGACCTCAAGTCACACCTACTTTGTCACTAACCCTTTCACTCTACCCAACGGGCCTTTAATAGTGGTTCTAGACCACAAGCTTGTGCACTAATCCACTTAGTCACAAAGCTTAACAATCAATGAAGAGGTTAAACAACCTATGTGAATATGTAAAAATATTCTAACATGCAATTAATGCTAGGCAACACTAAATGCTTATCTAAGGATTTAAAGATGTCAATGAGTGCAAATCCTAGATATCAATATCTAAATGCAAATGCATGAAGATTTAGCTAGAAGGGTAAAAACGTCCTAGATGCTAGTTATCAATGGACATACAATTTCAACCAACAAACATAATCACAAACATACTCAAATCATGCTAAACCAAATAAACATGCAATTAATTAACAAATAATTGCTAACCCTAGGTAAACAAGAACATAGAGATGAAAAAGAAATTCTAAGACTTGTTTGATTACCTAGTCAAGAAGAGCATGAAGACCAATGAAGAATAGATGCAAGAAAGGAGCTTAGATGCACATGGGTATGAGTTTGGTTGAGTAAAAAGGATTTCTTAGAGCTCTCTCTCTCTTGGATTTACTTTCTCTCACTTAGGGATATATTTTCAGAGCTCTAGGTCTAAATGGTGGAGAAGAAGATGTATTTATAGGGACCAAAAAATGAGCTAGAGTGAAATACCTGAAATGCCCAGTTCGGGTGAAAAAGGCGACATGCAAGGCGACATGAGCAACTTGCCTTGGAAGTCGCCTAACACACTATGAGAAAACACGTTGCCTGAGGCGAGATGTAAGGCGACATCCACAAGTCACCTTACATACTGTGGAAAAAACAAGATGTTAGAAGCCACATGTAAGGTGACATACCCAAGTCGCCTATGAAGTCGCCTTACACACTGGAGGAAAAATACGTGACTGAGGCAACATTGGAGGCGAAATGCACAAGTGGCCTTGCATGTCGCCTAACACACTGTGGGAAAAACCTAAGTCTAAGGAGACTTGTCAGGCGACAGGCACAAGTGGCCTTGCTTGTCGCCTAACCTACTGTGCAACCCATCAACTCCAAAATACAAGAAGTGTGTGTGTGCAACCATACATGCATGTCAATACAAATGCATAGAATGTGAGTGTGTGCAACTAAAACCTCTTCAAAGAGAATTGAGCATGTGATATACTTTTGAAGTGCTCTTGAGAAAGATGATGCCCTTGAAGCTTGATCACACCCAATGAGGCCTAATTTACCCTTACAAAAATTAATCCCCAATGTGGTTTGTCAACGAAATAAGCCAATCAAAATATGAGAAACTTACAATCTCCCCCTTTGGCTATTTCGTGACAAAACCACCACTCCCAAATCATCCTCACAAAAGAATAAAAACTAGAGGTCAACAAAAGATATTCTACATTACAAATAGATACCTAGATGCTAGGTCTTCAAATCTTCAAGCTCTTGTAGAATAGCCATCCCTACAAAACAATGAGACTACACTTTCCAAGACAAGTGTATGTGAGGTGATCAATTGAAAACATAAAAGACAAGCATTTGCATTAACGAACATAATAAACCATGCAATGCAAATGCTGCCCCTAAATAGGTTACTCCCCCTCAACAAGATAATCTCCCTTAATATGCAACTCATCAAAACAACACTACTCCCCCTTTTTGTCATGAGATAGGCAAATGAGCTTTTCCCCATACTGGTCACTTGAGCAAAGAGAGTTATTTGCAAGATAAGTGCATAATTATATACAACAACTTTATGCAACTCAATTAATTGAGAGAGCATCATTGAGGGTTTATTTTTAAGTAGAAAATGTGTGACGTAGTTGCTTTGGATGTAAGACATTTAACATCACAGTTCAAGCAAATGGTATTTGGCAAGGTGAACATCAAAAGGGTTCCAAAGGAATTCAAACCAATTTGCACCCTTTTCCCATAATTAAACAAGATATAGCTTTTAAAAGTTTGAGCACACACAAGCAACCATGTAATTCCTTATTGGTCAATCAAGACATGAATATAAAATCCTTATTAATTAAATGGATATAGAATCCATATTGGTTATTGTCTTGTTCAACCATTAAGAAAAGAGCCAAAGCTAAATTGGATAAGACATCCTTATTTATTGCATGGACACAAGGTCCTTATTGAGTTTAGCTTTGTCAAGGTGCTTCCATATACATTTGCACACACAATTCATGCATAATATTTTAGCATGTCAAAATCAAGTCACATATCATGGAGATAAATTATAGGTCATTCAAATGTACTTCCCAATCAATTCTCCTAATCCAAAAATGCATGTTTGAACATAAAGGTGACTTGGATTACAAACAAAGCAAGGCACACTTATGGAATAAAAAGCTATATAATAATATATAAGCATAACCAAAATACTCAAGCAATTAATGAAGAAGCATAAAGTTGATCAAATTTGTATTGCTTATTTCAACTATGCAAGGTTGCTCTCTTTGCTTGAGCTCCCCATAAGGCATCAATCCCCAAAACACATCAAGGCATATGACAAATCCCAATAGACCTACTAAGTGACTTGAACCTAGTTGAGTCTAAGGGCTTCGTAAATAAATCCGCTAGTTGATCATTAGTGCACATGCTCAAGTGCAATGCATTTGTTTTCAACTAGTTCTCTAATGAAATGATGCCTAATGTCTATATGCTTTGTCCTAGAGTGCTGAACCGGATTCTTTGAAATGTTAATTGCACTCAATTTATCACAATAAAGGGTTAGAATACCTTGATCAAAGCCATAATCCATAAGCATTTGCTTCATCCAAAGGAGTTGTGTGCAAGCACTCCCGGCGGCTATGTATTCTGCTTCAGCTGTGGATAGAGAGATGGAATTTTGCTTCTTGCAAAACCATGAGACCAAGTTGTTACCTAGGAAGAAGCAACCGCCCAATGTACTCTTCCCATCATCACAATTTCCTGCCCAATCTGCATCACTAAAGCCAACTAAGCTAGCATTAGTGACAAAAAAGTAACATATCCCATAGTTGGATGTCCCATTCACATATCGAATGATTCTCTTCACGGAAGAGAGATAGGATTCCTTGGGATCCGCTTGGTACCTAGCACACACACCCATACTAAAGGCTATATCAGGCCTACTTGCGGTCAAGTAAAGCAAGCTACCAATCACACCACGATAAAGACTTTGTTCCACACTCTTGCCACTAGCATCATTGCTTAGTTTCAAGGTGGTACTCATTGGTGTGTCACAATGTTTGGCATTCTCAAGGCCAAACTTCTTCACTAGGTTCTTAGCATACTTAGCTTGGGATATGAAAATCCCATCATGCAATTGCTTGATTTGCAAACCTAGGAAGTAATTGAGCTCCCCAACAAGACTCATCTCAAACTCATGAGACATGACATCAACAAATTGTTGGACTTTGGATTTTTTGGTGGAGCCAAAAACAATATCATCAACATATATTTGAGCTATGAAAAGCTTATCTTTGTTCCTCTTGATGAATAAAGTTTTGTCAATACTACCCCTAGTGTCGTCATTGTCAACAAGAAATTGAGTGAGGCGCACATACCAAGCCCTTGGTGCTTGTTTCAACCCATATAAAGCCTTCTTGAGGCGATAGACATGATTGGGGTGGTGTGGATCCACAAACCCTTTGGGTTGCTCAACAAACACTTCCTCATGCAAGAAACAATTTAGGAAGGCACTCTTAACATCCATTTGATGCAATTTGAACTTGTGCACACATGATATGGACAAGAGAAGCCTTATGGACTCAAGACGGGCAACCAGAGCAAAAGTCTCCTCAAAGTCAATACCCTCAATTTGAGAGTATCCTTGTGCTACAAGTCTAGCCTTGTTGCGCACAATGTTATCGTTCTCTTCTGACTTGTTCCTATATATTCATTTGGTGCCTATGACATTAGTATCCTTGGGTCTAGGAACTAGAGTCCAAACCTCATTTCTTTCAAATTGGTTTAGCTCTTCTTGCATGGCAAGAACCCAAAACTCATCATTTAAGGCTTCATCAACCTTTTTGGGTTCAATTTGAGAGGTGTAACAAGTATAGCTAATTTGATTAGCTATTTGACGCCTAGTCCTAACACCTTCATTCATATCTCCAAGAATGTCATTCTTATTGTGGAGATGTCTAACCCATGGAGCGGGTTCATTAGAGTCCAAGGATGGATCTCTATCAAGAGATTGAATGACCTCTTCATCTAGACTTGACATCACATCTGTTAATAGCCAAAATTGGCTAAGGACTGACAAGGACCTTTTTCCCTTATGTCGTTTTAAAAGATTAGTCCGTCAAATAATATTTAAAGAACCACACAAGCCTAAATCAGTTTACAAACATAAATATAGTGGCAAGTGGGTGTCGTCCACAGGGAGCGGAGTTAGCCAAATTAGTTAAAGCTAAAGCAATGGTATGTATGTATAAATAGCAAAACATGAATTGGTGAAAATGTAGATTGTGAACCAATTCTAAATAACACCAAATTAAATAAGTAAATAAAATGAAAGGGGAATATGGAGTGAAGGATATATAGATGATGGAAACTAAGGAGTTAATGGATTCGAAAGCAAATACTGGGCAATGTAACAAACTTGTCAATAGCACGGCTCTTCAAGGTAACCGACCTAGGATGTATAGAGTCGGTTATTTATCCCCAGAAGGTGGCCAACCTAGGATGTATAGTGCGGACCACCTATTAGGGATTAATCCTTGTAAACTACCAACCTAGGATGTATAGAGTTGATTGTTTACCGGATTCTAGAAATGAAGCTCGTCTACCTAACATTGACTCAACCGATTACAAATAGTCACCCTAGGATGTATAGTGATGACTTCTAACTCTTTCACGGATTCCGACCTAGGATGTATAGTGCCGGAAATACGATCAAGGTTAGATTAAAACCGCGGTTCAAGAGTCGGAATTCATGACTTTCCGTCTATTCTTTAGAGCATTAAACAACTAAATAGGATGTATATCTAGATGCAATACCCATTCATAATATAAAGACATCTTGCAAAGATCATGTATCTACACAAGAAATCAATGATAAACACTAACAACAAGAATAGATCAATGGAAGATAGACATGAATATCAATATAATATCAAGTTTATGTACAAGCCCAATATTAAACTAACTACTCCATCAACCCCTTAGAGGGGATTTAGCTACTCATTACAACTAGGAAATCAGTAGATAGGAGAAAGAAATAACCCTTGGAGAACATCTCCTTCCTTGAAGTGGCTCCAATCTCCTAACTTCCTTGAAGTTGAGTAGAGAATGTGTGGATGAGAGGTAGAGAGAGAAACTAGATCTAAGAATGCCTAATCTGCCTAAAACGGAGTTAAAAGCTCCTTAAAACGTTTCTATACTTTTATATTTTTACTAAATACAAAAATAGGTCACTTAAGCTTTGAAAATCAGACTGGCGCGCTCGGAGTGCGGGTGGAGTGCGGGTGGTTTACCCGCACTGTATGGGTTGCCTGCAACTTCAGTTCACGGATCAGGACATTAGTGCGGGTGGAGTGCGGTTGAATTACCCGCACTTGACCCGCACTTAGCCCGCACTTGGCATCGCACTGTGACCGCACTTCCTTCTCAGGTGCAAAATCTACCTACTGTCTTGAGCAACAGTGCGGGTAGAGTGCGGTTGGATGACCCGCACAGTACCCGCACTCTAATGTCAGGTGCAATTCTGCTCTTCTGTTCTTGATGCAAGTGCGGGTAGAGTGCGGTTCGATGACCCGCACAGTACTCGCACTCTAGTGTCAGGTGCGATTCTGTTCTTCTGTTCTTGGTGCAAGTGCGGGTGAAGTGCGGTTTGCTGACCCGCACAGAACCCGCACTCTAATGTCAGGTGACTACGCAGCTTCACTGGTTTGGCAATAGTGCGGCTGGAGTGCGGTTAGCTGACCCGCACTGTACCCGCACTTTATCTCTGTACTTGCATTCTGCCCCGGCTATGCACATAAGTGCGGTTGGAGTGCGGCTGGAGTGTGGTTGCGACCCGCACTGGACCCGCACTGGACCCGCACTATAGACCTTTTTGTGCTCTTTTTCTGCTGGAATCATCACAATGTGCTTCCAAGCCTGTCTCTGTATCATTTCCTTCAAATAAGCACAAAACAACCTATAAGAGACACAAAAACGCACGAAAACAGAACATAAGGTAAGGATCTGAGGGCCTAAATATAGTACATATTTGGCCCGATCAAGGACCAAAGGAAAATTTTTCACCTCCTAGACCTGGTTCCATACCCATGAGTTTCATTGGGAGATCTCAATATCCAGAGCCAAGCTACGATACCACCCCAGGCACAAGGGCGGGATCCAGAAACACTCGGGATAGAGCCCGGACCTGAGAGCTTCCACCAGGAGACCTTTCTATCTAGGGCCGAACTGTGATACCACCCCAGGAACAAGGGCGGGCTCCAGAAACATCCGGGATAGAGCCCGGAACGATCAGATTTAGCCCACATCACCAAAACTAGAAGCTCCCTGAAGTCAAGGTCATCTCGCAAATGCTCAAGAAACTCGTCTGTACCTAGATTGACACAGAAGAATGTCCCTAGAAGGCCGCGAGGTCAGTCGAGGCCACACCTAGCTTCTAAAAAGTCAAGGGAAGCCAGATCTGGTTCCAAGCTGGATGAAACTTCTCGGACATCAAGGTCGAAATACTAATCAACCTCCCTGATTGACACACCACACCATATAGTCATATCCCACGACCTCTATAACAATCATACTGAAAGGCCCTGGTTGATGCACCACATCATATCGTCACATCCCACGACCTCTATAAGGATCATACCTGGAAACGCTACCTACATGCAGAACAAGTAATAAAATCCAAAAAGGAAACAAACTGATCTCCACCACGATACTCTCAATTCGGGCGTCAATCCAAAAGTCAATGATATTAACGTAAGAAATCCCGCCCGATAAAGAAGAGACTGAGACAATCACTGATACAATCAAGGGAGAATCAGTCTGTTGACCTACAAACCATGTATAAATAGAAAAGAAAAGAAAAGAAAAGAAAAGAGAGAAAAAAAGAGGAGACTACTATTCGACAGGCATACGACTAACAATCGACCATTTCCTAGAGAGATTTGAGAGACAAGAGAGAAGAATCTTTGTATTCGCATACCATGCATGTTAAATAATAATATTCTTGCTTACTTTTCACTTTATAAATCACTGTCACATATATAAAGAATTTTGGCCACCACCTACGTGGTAGTGGTCTTGAGGGCGTTAACTGAGATTTCTCATCCCGAGCAAAATTTCCGTTAACACTTTCTGGCGCCGTCTGTGGGGAAAATTCCTATACCCAATTAACCAATCGTTTGCATCTATATTTTCATTGCTTTACAGGAACTATGAGGCTCCGCTCCTCCCAAGGCCAACATACAGTCCCGGAGCAATCTCCGGCGAGGCCAACCCAAAAAGCCCAGGAAGGGGGAGAAAGTCTGGAAATAGTAATCAAGCTCCGATCCAGACAACCAATATACGAGCTACTGGCCACCCTATAGTGAGCCAGCCAGCGCTCGACCAACAAGCGGCGGCCTTCGTAGAATCCATCCGCGTCCACCTCCTCGCTGAAGGCATCACAATCCAGCCAACCATCCTGAATGATCAGGGAGAGCCGAGCAGGTTCGGAGCTAGACCACCTGCTTTCGATCGCCTAGGACCTCCTCCTCTAGAGCCGGCTCGAGATAGATCAGGGCACCAACGTTCGATCCGGGATAGGTTGGGACCCATGCCCCCAGCTCCGAAAAGACTTTCACAATATCAATCCCGGCTAGTTAAGTCTGCCGCGGATGTTTTTACCCAGAAGCCGCGAGGGCTATCTCGTCTAACTACATCTAGGAGAACTACCCGGGCCCCTAGAGGAGGAAAGTAGACAAACTCCCCGAGTGAATCATGTCCAGGAGGAGGACCAGATAGAAATTGCCTGTTCATCAGAAAGATTCGACAGTGAGGAATCCGAGGTTAACTAGAAGAGACCTGAGAACAAGCGGCTGAGGGATCAGCTGGCAAAGCTACAAAAGGAGGTCCAGCAGATAAGGAAGGGAAAGAGTAAGGAGGACAAAAAGAAGCCCCTGAGCGAGATAAACGCTGCCTTCACTAGGAGGATCCAGGAAACAGAGCTCCCCCCAAAATTCAAAATGCCAGCAGATAAGTTCTCTGGAACGGAAGATCCTCTAAGCCATCTAGAGAGCTTCGTTCAACAGATGGAAGTCCAGAACACTACCACAGCAGCTATGTGCAGAATGTTTCCAACAACCTTGACCGACTATGCGAAAACCTGGTTCAGGAAACTGCCCGTTGGTAGCGTGGATTCTTTCACAAAACTGTCGACCGATTTTTGCTCACAATTCCAAGGAGTTAAACCTCGTCCGAAAGATCCCATACACCTCTAATATGTGATCCAGGAGCGGAGTGAAACTCTTCGATCGTATGTAGAGCGATTTCACAAGGATGTCATACAAATGGGATTTTTCACTGAAAAAGAAACCCTCGCCAACTTCAGACAAAACCTTTGGGCAGGAAAGCTTTTCCATTTTTTCGCCAAGAGACCTCCCGAGACTTACCAAGAGGCCTATGACCGGGTTCTCGGGCAGGTCGAGATCGACGAACAACTCAAGGTCAAATAGAACATGACGACATGAGAACGGCAAAGCGTCCGAAGAAAGAACCCCCCAAATTTGAGCCAGTGCAGAAAGCTCAGAATAAACCTCCCAACAGGTCGACCTATCGCCCCCCTGCTCGTCCGCATAGGCATAAAAGATATCCAGCGAAACGAACCCCTCCCCAGGCTTCGCCGCCTCCTAGGACCGTGGCTCCAGTAATGCAAGGGGAAAAAGGGTATGACCACTATACCCCTTTGAATGCTTCCAGGGAAACAGTCTACCTTGCCATACGGGATAAAGGGTTGCTCCAAAAGCCCGCTCCCATGAAGGCCCCAGCTGATAGGAGAAACCGGTACAAGTACTGCGACTTTCACAAAGACGTGGGCCACAACACATCGGAGTGCTATAACTTGCGCAACCAGATTGAGGCCTTGATAAAGGGAGGATGCCTGATTGAGTTCTTACAACAGGTCAGAGATAATATCAGAACTGGAAGGGAGGTACAAGCTGAAATATGCGAGGATGCAGAAAAGAGGAAAGGGGAGCAGGCTGACTTAATGCAACAGATCCAAGTGATACACACTATCAGCGGAGGTCCTACATTGGCCGGCGTCTCCAATAACTCCCAGAAAAACCACGCAAGAAAGGTTCCCCGCCTTGGAGAGAGCAGGGGGATCTTCGAAGTCAGCCAGAGCCCGACAGAGCCCTCCTAGTCAGCTCAGATCGTATTCACCGAAGCAGATGTCTTCAACACTGTGCAACCTCATGATGATCCTATGGTCATCACGATACAGATCGCCAACTGTCTGGTCCATCGCGTGCTCGTGGATACGGGTAGCAGTGTAGATATCCTCTTCAAGGATACCCTGGAAAAACTGAACCTGAAGCAACATTGCTATAACATCTGTACCACTCCACTTTACAGTTTCACTAGGGACTCGATCATACCAGTGGGGTCAATGATCCTCCCAAGAATCATCGGGGTCACCCCGCTCCAACAGAATGTAATAACCGACTTTGTTGTGGTGGACACCTCATCGGCCTACAACGCCATCTTAGGGAGACCTTTCCTGTCCTCCTTGAAGGGAGTCTTGTCCATATACCACAACGTCTTGAAATTCCCGGTTGGAAACAAGGTAAGAGAGGTACGCGGAGACCAGCAGGCAGCCAGGAAATGTTACGCAGTATCTGCCAATCCTACAGCCTTAGCGAAGCAGTGTGTACAGGTGACAGTAATCCAGGAAGACATGGATACATCCCGGATAATCCAGGAGGAGAAGGAGCCCGCAGAACACCCTAGGCATCCGGAGGATGAACCTATCATGCCCTACGAGGAAGAACGAAGTAAGGAATGGGCCAGCGGGCAGCCCGTGGACAAACTAGAAGAGATATCCGTCAGGAATGACGACCCCTCCAAGTTCGTTAAGGTCGGAGCCACCCTTGATCCAGAAGTAAAAAGAGGACTGATTGATCTTCTCATGGAATTCAGCGACATGTTCGCCTGGAACCATAATGAAATGCCTAGAATCCCGGTATCGTTGGCCACTCACCGGCTAGCAGTGGATCCAACAGTCAAGCCCGTCAAGCAGAAGAGGCGTCATTTCAACACTGATAGGAACGCGGCGGTGCAGGAAGAGGTTGATAAATTGATCAAAGCAGGGTTCGTCAGAGAGGTATGTTACCCCGAATGGATCGCCAACGTGGTCATGGTCACGAAGGCGAATGGAAAATGGCGTATGTGTGTCGACTACACCGACCTCAACCGGGCTTGTCCGAAAGACAGTTTTCCTTTGCCAAAGATCGACCAGCTGGTTGACTCCACATCTGGAGATAAACTTTTGAGTTTTATGGACGCATTCTCAGAATACAACCAAATTAAAATGCACCCGGCTGACCAAGATAAAACCAGTTTCATTACTGGGCAGGGCTTATACTGCTACAAGGTGATGCCGTTTGGTTTGAAGAATGCAGGAGCCATATACCAGCAGCTGGTCAACAAACTGTTCAAGCCCGAGATAGGAAGAACGATGGAAGTGTATATCGACGACATGATCACGAAATCCCCAACCACAAAGGGACATCAGGAAGACCTTCGCAAAACCTTCCTCATACTAAAGGAAAACCAGATGCATTTGAACCCCTCCAAATGTGCTTTTGGGGTAACGGCAGGAAAGTTTATGGGCTTCATGGTTCATGAGAGAGGTATAGAAGCCAACCCAGAAAAAATCAAAGTTATCTTGGACCTGGAATCCCCGACCTCGCTCAAGCAAGTACAGATTCTGACTGGACGGGTGGCAGCACTCAACAGGTTTATCTCTCGCTCCACCGATAAATGTCTCCCTTTCTTCAAGGCCATCAAACATGGAAAGAACATGAAATGGAGCCAGGAAAGCGAGCAGGCGTTTCAAGCTTTAAAGGAGTACCTAACAAGCCCCCCTTTGTTAGTCAAGCCGGTTCTCGGAGATGAATTGCAGATTTACCTGGCCGTATCAGAAACTACAGTAAGCGGGGCTTTGGCTAAGGATTGTAGCGACGGTTTTCAAAGACCCATATACTATGTGAGTCATGCCTTGACCAAATCAGAAAGGAACTATGTTCTCCCGGAGAAGCTCGCTTATGCTCTGGTGATCTCAGCGAGGAAACTACGTCCCTATTTTCAAGCTCACACTATAGCAGTGGTGACAGACCAACCCCTCCGTCAATTCTTGCAAAGACCAGATGTGTCAGGAAGGCTAGTTTTATGGGCACTAGAGCTCACTCAGTTCGACTTAAAGTATAAGCCATAGGCTACGATTAAGGCACAGGCGTAAGCCGACTTCGTGGCAGAATTCTCAGCGATCCCAGATCCAGTTGATCCAGTATCAAACGAGATCCCTGAGAAGATATCTGAGGTCAAAAATTGGCCGGAGGGCTGCAAGCCATGGATCCTCTTTTCAGACGGAGCATCCGGACGAGCTGGGGGAGGAGCTGGCATAGTTTTGATAGATCCGGAGGGGACTAAATTCTGTCACTGTTTCAGATTCGAATTTAAAGCTACCAACAACGAAGCGGAATATAAAGCCATCCTAGCCGGAATGAAGGTAGCCATCGAACTAAAGGCCGACTACCTGCAAATCAAAAGTGATTCGTTGCTTGTTGTAAACCAGGTTACTGGGGTCTACCAGGCAAAGGGAGATAATATGGTTGCCTACTTAAATCTAGCTCGGCTGCTGAAAAGCAAATTTAAGGGACTCAAAATCAATCAGGTGCCTCGACACCATAACCGTCGCGCAGACGTTCTGGCTAAAATAGCGGCGAACGGAGGCCAATCCCTACCAAGGGGAATTCCCCTCCAAGTAATCGCCCAGCCAAGCATAGCCACAAATGGAGAAATTTGTTCTTTGGATCGCCTACCTTGCTGGATGGACCCAATCGTCACCTATCTCCTTGAAAGAGAGCTTCCTGAAGAGCCCGACCAAGCCCGGAGAGTTAAGAGACTCTCAGTTCGATATTGTATGGTGGACGGATACCTCTACAGGAGGGGCAGATCCTTCCCCTTAATTAGGTGCTTGCATCCCGAAGATGCTAAGTGGGCATTGAGAGAGGTCCACTCTGGGGACTGTGGGAACAACATAGGTGGGGAAGCTCTAGCCTATCAGGTGCTTCGTATGGGGTACTACTGGTTGACCATCCATCAAGATGCAAAGAGTTTTGTGCAATCCTGTGAACCTTGTCAAAGAACCTCAAACTTGAGCCACTAGCCACCCGAGCGACTGTCGTCCCTCAGCTCACCTTACCCCTTTGCCATGTGGGGAATCGACCTAATTGGGCCATTTTCTACAGCTCCTAGACAGATGAAACATGCTATCATGACTATCGACTACTTCACAAGATGGGTCGAGGCAGGACCTCTTGCTCGAATATCAGAAAAGAATATAACCAAGTTAGTCAAGAGTAATGTGGTATGCAGGTTCGGGACCCCTCTCATCATTATAGCCGACCTAGGAAAGCAATTCGACAATGCCCGATTCAAAGACTTCTGTAAGGGATTGGGGATCGACCTCAGGCTCACTTCAGTGGCTCATCCCCAGACTAACAGGCTGGTTGAATCCACCTACAAGACAATCAAGAAACTTCTGAAAAAGAAGCTTCAGCAGAGAAAAGGTAAATGGGCCGAAGAGCTACCAGAAGTCCTTTGGGCATACCGGACTACAAAAAGAACAGCTACTGGAGAAACACCTTACTCTCTGGCCTTCGGGGTTGAAGCAGTCCTCCCCATCGAGCATAAATTGACCTCATTCAGGGTACAGCACTTTGAGCCCAAAAGTAACGAAGTCAAGCTCCGGGCTAGTCTATACCTCTTAGAAGAAAAGCAAGACCGGGTAGCAGAGAAAGTAGCGATCTACCAGAGCAGGATCGCTAGATACTTCAACCAAAAGGTTAGAGCTCAGAAATTCAAGGAATGGGATCTGGTTATTAGGAAAGTAACACTGAATACTCGGAAAAAGGTCAGATGAAGTCTTATGTCCAAATTGGGAAGGGCCATATTTGATAAAGCTAGTTGTTCGCAATGGAGCTTATAAACTCGAAGACATGGACAGACGACCCATCAACCATACTTGGAATGCAGATCATTTGAAGAAATTCTACCCTTGAAAGGAGTTCTCAAGCAGACTATCCCCACTTAGTTTTCATTACAGGTCCTAATAAAGATGTACTACATCTTAATCATCAATAAAGTCATTTTCCTTTTCTCTTCCATCTTTGTCTCCAACTATGTTCAACGTTAGTGACTATACCCTTGTATGGGAATTCGACATAAACCTCTCAAAACCAGGAGATAGCTCGATAGCCCTTCTGATGCCTTGGTCGGGCTACCACCCCCAAGAAGGATCTAAGTATAAGAGCATAGTTGCCCTCCAGATCTCGAGACCAGGAAATAGCTCGATAGCCCTCCTGATGCCATGGTCGGGCTACCACCTCCAAGAAGGATCTGAGTGTAAGAGCATAGTTGCCTTTCAGATCTCGAGACCACGAAATAGCTGGATAGCCCTCCTGATGCCTTGGTCGGGTTACCACCCCCAAGAAGGATCTGAGTGTAAGAGCATAGTTGCCTTCCAGATCTCGAGACCAGGAAATAGCTCGATAGCCCTCCTAATGCCTTGGTCGGGCTACCACCCACAAGAAGGATCTGAGTGTAAGAGCATAGTTGCCTTCCAGATCTCGAGACCAGGAAATAGCTCGATAGCCCTCCTGATGCCTTGGTCGGGCTACCACCCCCAAGAAGGATCTAAGTATAAGAGCATAGTTGCCCTCCAGATCTCAAGACCAGGAAATAGCTCGATAGCCCTTCTGATGCCTTGGTTGGGCTACCACCCCCAAGAAGGATCTGAGTGTAAGGGCATAGTTGCCTTCCAGATCTCGAGACCAGGAAATAGCTCGATAGCCCTCCTGATGCCTTGGTCTGGCTACCACCCCCAAGAAGGATCTGAGTGTAAGAGCATAGTAGCCTTCCAAATCTCGAGACCAGGAAATAGCTCGATAGCCCTCTTAATGCCTTGGTCGGGCTACCACCCCAAAGAAGGATCTGAGTGTAAGAGCATAGTTGCCCTCCAGATCTCGAGATCAGGAAATAGCTCGATAGCCCTCTAAATGCCTTGGTCCGGCTACCACCCCCAAGAAGGATCTGAGTATAAGAGCATAGTTGCCCTCCAGATCTCCAAGACTAGGAAATAACTAAATAACCCTCCTAATGTCTTGGTTGGGTTATCACCCCATAAAAATATATATATATATATGTATGTATATATAAACAGATATATATATATAATGTTTGCTTTCGTGTGCAGGATCAAAATCACCATAATTCCCTACACAAATCTTAAATACTGCTACATGTGCTACTCTGGATACCATTCAAGACCAGAAACAAATAAAATTCTCAAAAAGGCGCTTCGATTTATCATTAAGGGCAAGGGGAGCCTATCCCCCGATAAGGCTACATCCAAATGGGGAGCCCAACCCCCGAACTCGGGCTACAAAAGAAGAAGAAAAATGAAAAATTGATAATGGCAAAATGACAAAACAGGGTGCCCACCCCCTTTTCCGGGCAATCAAAAACAAATCATCCGCTTCAAGCTTTGGGGCTCTCATGGCTCCCTTCCGCTGGCCCTCCTCCTTCCTGCTGATCCGCGGCATCAACCCCCTCTACAGGTAGCTGTCCATCTGGGTTATCCTCGCCGACCGCTTTTCTATCTAGAGGATCCATTGGATGATCAGCTTGATCTTCCTCCAATACTTCATTAATTACGTCCATAACCTCAGGAGGGATAGTCGCGTCAAGCAAGGCAGCCAGGGACCCCATCTGGCTCCTGTCGACCTCCATCTCTATTAAAAGGGGATCCTCAGATGGGCTCCTAACCTCTTCACCAGCTCCCGATTGGTCCTCCTCAGATCGAGAAGACATCACTTTGCTGGAAGACTCCCCAAGACCCGAGGTGGTAAAGGAAGGAAGATGGAAGGAGGGATCTGACTGAGTAGGCTGCTTCCCAGTTCCTGCTGGGCTAGAGGGGACCACATTGTGGCCCTCAGGGCGAGATAACTCGGCAGCTTTGAGCGTTATTTCCTGCCTGTCCCAGCCCGTAATAACCGATAAATTAAAGGGAGGAGGAAGAGCTTCCACGGCCTGAAAGGAAGCATAAAAATACCTGTCGCTGAAGGAGGTCTCCGCATCAGCTTGTAGCTTGGCCACCTGAGAAATCAGAGACCGGTTCTCGAGGTCCAGTTTCTTAGCCTCAGATCTCCATGAATCCCGCTGCCTAGCCCGCCGGAGAGATTGAAGACGCTCCTGATCAAAAGATTGCTTCATCCTCTCATGATCGCAGCGAAGCTCAGCCATCTCGAGCTCAATTTTGCCCTGGCTGGAAGTCACCTCTTCCACTAAAGACCGAGCCTGCTTGAGCAGTTCCCCGGCCTTCTTGGCTTCAGCCTCAGCTTTTGTAGCCCGATCATGGAGGAGGGCTATCTGCTGGCCCATCACGACATTAACCTTAAAGGCCTACAAATACAAAACCCGAGTTAGAAACTGAACCAATTAACAAAAATAGCGTGAAGGAAATACAATTACCTCAGCTAAGATAGCAGACCCCTTGGTTATAAGGATGTCCATAGGCATAGAAGCCATCTTGGAGATCCCGCAACCCAGACAGGACGCTATGAACTGCTCCAGGACCTCATCCCGCCCTGTCGAACTCGACTGAGGCCGGGAGCGTTGTAAGGAGCCTTAGCGACATCTTTCCCATAAACCGCCGAGGCTTTAGTTGTTGGAAGCGCAGCTGAATCAGGTGTTTGAGTCGAAGGGGTAGCGACTTTAGCGGCCACGGCCGAGGGGGCGGAAACAGCCGGGCCATCGCCTGGGGAGCTTTGCCCAAAGCCCGGAAAGCCCGCGAGGCCAGAGTGGCCATCTTAGACCCAGCCGGAGAGACAGAAGAAGCCAAGGCAGGTTCGACCCCAGAGGAGGGAAGAGAAGCTCCACCTTGAGGAGAGCGTGAGACGTGTTGGGTGGCTGGCTCCACGACAAAAACTGTGAATAAGCAGATTAAAGAAGAAATGTTAGAACCAAGCTAAGTAATAAGACGAAGCAACACAAGGATACTTACGAGGAATATCGTCTGAAATCCGTAGATATTTTTTCACCCTATGAGGGTCAAAAGCTTCAGCGGTAGGGAACTTTGGATTCAGGTAATTCCAGGCTAGAATAGCCTTTAAGACGGCTTCGGACTCGGCAGGCAGGGAGTCCCGGTCCCAGGAGGGCTTGTCACTGAAAGCTGTAGGAACCTCGAATTCATGCCCTCTGATGAAAATCGAGCTCCCCCAGTCATCCCCCGCCAGGATCCATTCTTCTTTCCATGCGGGATCCTTCTTGGAAGCACCAGGAACGATGAAATTGAGCTTATTCTTGGCCTTGGCGTAGAACTGACCCCGAGGAGCCCCAAACAAGCTCTCAATCTGAAAATGATAAGCCAGCTCCTCTGCACCTAGCTCCCTCTTCACTTTACTCATCTGGCATTGTTCCCTCCATAGCACAAGGAAACCAATCAAATGCCTCCAGAAGCCCGGCGTTAACTGGAGGGGAGCGAGCTGGATGGCGTTTAGAGCCCGCCGAAGGGCCGGATGGAGGGGAAGCCTGACCCCATTCTCAAGAGCGGCCACATGGATCGGAAGCACGCCTTTAGGGAGGTTGAAAAACTCGAAATTCTTGGGAGGCACCGAGATGGATACACTGTCAGGGATGCCAAACTTTGATCTCAAGTGGTCAATCGACACCGGGTCAACGGTGGAATCTGGGATAACCCGGAAATCGTAGGGAGGGAGCCTCTCCCCAAGAGGACCAGGAGCCGAGACCAGACGCTCCCCCGCAGCGCCACCGGCCATTTCTTTGTCGGAATCATCATCGACGATATCTAAAGGGTGGTCGGGATGGTTGGAGAATCCAATCCCGATAGATACATTCCTACTGGACCGCCGACGTTGTGAGGTGGGCGGGGAATCATCACCGTCAGAACTCCTCCTAGCCCGCTTCCCCAGACTAAGACTGACGACCTCCTCGCCGTCGAATATGGAATCACTTGAATCACGACTGTTTTTCGACATTATAGAAGACGAAGAATGAAGAAAGAAGCAAGCTTGGAGGAAAAGCTGTGGAAAGTTTTCTCAACAAAAGGTTCTTTTAGCTCGAGAAGATGTGAGGAAGATGAGGAGGAAAACAAACATATATATAGGCAGGAGGGCAACAACACAAGTTACCAAGATACTCGTCTGGTAACGGTAAAAAAAAAATTAAAAAAAATTAAAAATCGACTCAGTAACGTAACCGGATTAAACTCGAAAGCGGGCTAATCATCTCATGCCACATCATTTACGCAGTTAAGAGGAAGATCTCCCCAAGATCCTGGTAACGGTAAAAAATCTCAGGGACTGCCGTAACGTTATCAGATTAATTCGAAGATAAAATAGTCGGTTCACAACACGTCACTCAAATGAAGTAATTTCCCAAAATTTTTGTAACGGTAAAAAGAGGAAGATTTCCCAAATAAAGTGAAAATCTGACCTCAACCCCAAGCTCGACGTCTGGTGTTCAAGTAAGAGGGGACTTCTGTTAATAGCCAAAATTGGCTAAGGACAAAATGAAAATTTTCCACCTCCTAGACCTGGTTCCATACCCATGAGTTTCATCGGGAGATCTCAATATCCAGAGCCAAGCTACGATACCACCCTAGGCACAAGGGCGGGCTCCAGAAACACCCAGGATAGAGCCCGGACCTGAGAGCTTCCACCAGGAAGCTTCTCTATCTAGGGCCGAACTGTGATACCACCCCAAGAACAACACAAGGGCGGGCTCCAGAAACACCCGGAATAGAGCCTGGACCTGAGAGCTTCCACCAGGAGACCTCTCTATCCAGGGACGAACTGTGATACCACCCCAAGCACAAGGGCAGGCTCCAGAAATTCCCGGGATAAAGCCCAGACCTGAGAGCTTCCACCAGGAGACCTCTCTATCCAGGGCCGAACTGTGATACCACCCCAGGAACAAGGGCGGGCTCAGAAAACATCCGGGATAGAGCCCGGAACGATCAGATTTAGCCCACATCACCAAAACTAGAAGCTCCCCGAAGTCAAGGTCATCTCGCAAATGCTCAAGAAACTCGTCTGTACCTCGATTGACATAGAAGAATGTCCCAAAAAGGCCGCGAGGTCAGTCGAGGCCACACCTAGCTTCTAAAAAGTCAAGGGAAGCCAGATCTGGTTCCAAGCTGGATGAAACTTCTCGGACATCAAGGTTGAAATACTAATCAACCTCCCTGATTGATACACCATACCATATCGTCATATCCCACGACCTCTATAACGATCATACTGAAAGGCCCTGGTTGATGCACCATATCATATCGTCACATCCCACGACCTCTATAAGGATCATACCTGGAAACACTACCTACATGCAGAACAAGTAATAAAATCCAAAAAGGAAACAAATTGATCTCCACCACGATACTCTCAATTCAGGCGTCAATCCAAAAGTCAATGATATTAACGTAAGAAATCCCGCCCGATAAGGAAGAGACTGAGACAATCACTGAGACAATCAAGGGAGAATCAGTCTGTTGACCTAAAAACCATGTATAAATAGAAAAGAAAAGAAAAGAAAAGAGAGAAAAAAAGAGGAGACTACTATTTGACAGGCATACGACTAACAATTGACCATTTCCAAGAGAGATTTAAGAGACAAGAGAGAAGAATCTTTGTATTCGCATACCATGCATGTTAAATAAAAATATTCTTGCTTACTTGTCACTTTATAAATCACTGTTACATATATAAAGAATTTTGGTCACCACCTACGTGGTAGTGGTCTTGAGGGCGTTAACTGAGATTTCTCATCCCGAGCGAAATTTCCGTTAACAACATCAATTGAAGTCACCATTATTCTCCAAGGAAGAATCATCAATCACAATGACCTCCTCATCATGGTCTCTAATTTTAGGCCTACAATCATCTATGACCACATTAGATGATTCCATGACACTCCAAGTTTTTAAATTGAAAACACTATAGGCCTTACTATTAAGGGCATAGCCAATGAAAATCCCCTCATCACTCTTGGCATCAAACTTGCCAAGTTGATATCGGTCATTTAGAATGTAGCATTTGTGACAGATTGTTTTTCTTAGTGTTGTTTTAAGAAGATCAATCCGTCAACAATATTTGATAAAACCTCACAAGCCTAAATTAGTTTGAAAACATAGATATAGTGGCAAGTGGGTGTCGTCCACAGGGAGCGGAGCTAGCTAAATTAGTTATTGCTAAAGTAATAATATGTATATATATATATATAATATCGAAACATGAGTTGGTGAAAATGTAGGTGGTGAATTACACTAAAAATAACACTAAATTAATTATGCAAACTAAATGAAGGGGGAAATGGAATGAGGGATATATGTAGATGATGGAAACTAAGGAGTTAATAGATACGAAAGTAAATACTGGGCAATGCAACAAACTTGTCAATAGCACGGCTATTCAAGGTAACCGACCTAGGATGTATAGAGTCGGTTATTTATCCCTAGAAGGTGGCCAACCTAGGATGTATAGTGCGGACCACCTATTAGGAATTAATCCGTAGTAAACTACCAACCTAGGATGTATAGAGTTGGTTGCTTATCGAATTCTAGAAATGAAGCTCGTCTACCTAACATTGACTCAACCGATTACAAATAGTCACCCTAGGATGTATAGTGATGACTTTTAACTCTCTCACGGGTTCTGACCTAGGATGTATAGTGCCGGAAACTCGATTGAGGTAAGATTAAAACCGTGGTTTAAGAGTCAGAATTCATGACTTTCCGTCCATTCTTTAGAGCATTAAACAACTAAATAAGATGTATATCTAGATGCAATACTCATACATAATACAAAGACATCTTGCAAAGAGGATGTATCTACACAAGAAATCAATGATAAACATTCACAATAAGAATAGATCAATGGAAGATAGATATGAATATCAATATAATATCAAGTTTATGTACAAGCCCAATATTTAACTAACTACTCCATCAACCCCTTAGAGGAGATTTAGCTACTCATTAAAACTAGGAAACTAAGAGAGAGGAAATAGAAATAACCCTTGGAGAACATCTCCTTCCTTGAAGTGGCTCCAATCTCCTAACTTCCTTGAAGTTGAGTAGAGAATGTAAGGATGAGAGAGAGAGAGAGAGAGAGAGAGATTCTAGATCTAAAAGTGTTTAACCTCTGCAAAACAGAGTCAAGGGCTCCTTAAAACATTTCAAAACTTTTCTTTTTATACAAGATAAAAAAATAGGTCACTTAAGCTTTGAAAATCAAACTGGCGTGCGCAGAGTGCGGGTGGAGTGCGAGTGATTTACCCGCACTGTACCCGCACTGTATGGGTTGTCTGCAACTTCAGTTCTCGGATCAGGGCATTAGTGCGGGTGGAGTGCGGTTGAATTACCCGCACTTGACCCGCACTTGGAATCGCATTGTGATCGCACTTGAATCGCACTTCCCTGTCAGGTGTAAAATCTACCTTCTGTTCTTGGTGCAAGTGCGGGTGGAGTGCGGTTTGATGACCCGTACAGTACCCGCACTCTAATGTCAGGTACAATTCTGCTCTTCTGTTCTTGGTGCAAGTACGGGTGGATTGCGGTTTGATGACCCGCATAGTACCCGCACTCTAATGTCAGGTACAATTCTGCTCTTCTGTTCTTTGTGCAAGTGCAGGTGGAGTGTGGTTTGATGACCCGCACAGTACCCGCACTCTATCGTCAGGTGCAATTCTGCTCTTCTGTTCTTGGTGCAAGTACGGGTAGAGTGCGGTTTGATGACCCGCACAGTACCCGCACTCTAACGTCAGGTGCATCTTCAACTTCTCTGGTTTGGCATTAGTGCGGGTAGAGTTCGGTTGGATGACCCGCACAGTACCCGCACTTTATCTCTCCACTTGCATCCTGTCCCGGCTATGAATATGAGTGCGGCTGGAGTGCGGACAGAATGCGGTTGCGACCCGCACTTTACCCGCACTGTAGAGCTGTTTGTACTCTTTTGCCTTTACTTTCGCCCTTTTTCTACCGAAATCACCGCAATATGCTTCCAAACCTGTTTCTGCATCATTTCCTACAAATAAGCACAAAACAACCCATAAGAGATACAAAAACGCACGAAAACAGAACATAAGGTAAGGATCTGAGGGCCTAAATATACAACATATTTGGCCCGATCAATTTGCTCCCGAATGAGTGGAAGTAGCTAACATTTTGCTTCCTACCCTTCCATAATTCATAGGAGGTTTGCCTAGTACCGGGTCTTAGGAAGACTCTATTTCCTATGTAGCAAGCCGTATTGAAGGCCTTGGCCCAAAGGTTCCTAGGGACATTGTTGCTAAGCAACATCACATGGGCCATCTCTTGAAGGACCCTATTCTTCCTCTCAACAACCCCATTTTGTTGAGGAGTTCTAGCAGCCGAAAACTCATGGGAAATGCCTAAGCTATTGCAATAGATTTCAAAACAAGCATTTCAAATTCCCTCCCATGGTCACTCCTAATCCTTTTAATGCTTTTAATGTGTGAGTTCTTTTCATTTTGAATTTTAGTGCAAAGCATTTAAAATTTTTCAAATGTTTCAGATTTTTCTCTAAGAAAATATGTCCATGTAAATCTAGAGAAATCATCAACACAAACAAAAATGTATCTCTTGCCACCGAGACTCTCGGTTTGCATGGAACCTATAAGGTCCATATGTAGAAGCTCTAATGGCTCTTTGGTGGCGAGATACTTGCCTTTCTTGTGCATACTTTTTGTTTGTTTCCCTTGTTGACAAGGTCCACAAACGCCATCGACTTTCTTCCCAAGCTTAGAGAGGCCACGCACAACCTTGAACTTATCTAAGATCCCCAAGTCTCGATAGTTCATATGGCTAAGTCTTTGATGCCACAACTCAACTTCCTCACACTTGGACATATTGCAAGAGATAGCACTAGCTTCAAGACAATAGCAATTGTCACTAGATCTCTTTCCTTTTAGCAAGGTTTGTCCATTTGGCATTAAAATAGAGCAATCATTTTTGTTAAACAAGACGGATAGTCCATCATCATTAAGATGAGAAATACTTATAAGATTGGCTTGCAAACCATCAACAAGTAAAGCATTGGATAAGGAGGGTAAATTGGGAATGGAAATGGTTCCTTTCCCTATGACTTTCTTTCTAGATCCATCACCAAAGGTGACAAATCCTCCATCCTCCATAACAAGAGATTTAAAGAAACTCTTGTTCCCGTCATATGCCTAGAAGACCCACTATCTAAATACCAAGTGTTGGAGGCATTGGCCTTAGAGGCAATTTGAGCCACATAGCAAAAATAATCATCTCTTCTAATCCACCTAGGTGAAATATTCTCTTTCCTAGTGGCCATAGTCATATTGGCTCTAGATTTCCTAGGATCATGCAAATTGGCTCTAGATTTCCTAGAAACATGTATTTTGGCTCTAGCTCTATTTCTTGATTCTACACATTTCAATGTATTTAAAGCAATTAGGTCTAATGTGACCATCAACACCACAAAAATGACAAGTGGGAATGAAATAAGAGGACATACCATGCCCTTGTGAATACAAGGGGGCTTTCCCATGAACTTGAGCTTGTCTTTGGTGTTGGATTGGTTCTCTCCTTCTTTGTTGTTGAGTTGGAGTAGATTGCCTCCTTGGTTGAGCTTGCATGAATTGCTTCTTGACTTGGTTGTATTTAAGTTGAGGAAAACTTGCTTGATGAACCTTTGTTGGTTGAGCTTGAGTTTGTTTCCCTTGTGCCACCTTGACTTGGGAGTCCTTAGAGCACTCTCCTAGTTCAATCTTTTTCCTAGGATGTTGTGGAGGTAGAGGCTCCTTGATGTCCAAGCTCTTGACAAACACCGTCTTGCTTAAGGATGAGGTCTCCTTGTCATCTTCATAGCCAAGACCTTTCTTATCACTTGGCCTCTTGCCAACTCCCAACATGTGGTCAAGTTTCTTCGTGCTTGAAGTCATCTTAGCAATGATCTCTCTTGCTTCTTCAAGCTCCTTTTCTATCAATGTCTCATTCCTTTTTTCTATCTTCACTTCTCTGTTTAGGTGAGTAACCTCAGTAGATAGCTTGAGATTTTCTCCCTTAAACCTTAGAATCTCTTTCTTCATTTTCAATCTTGAGCTTTGAAAATGCTCAATGTATCCTTCAAGGTCCATCCCTCCTACATCCATATTTGTTGAGTGGGATGAAGAGTCACCATCACTTGAGTCCTCTTCACTTTGTTTCTCCTCCTCTTCATCATCTATTGCTTCCTTACTCTTGAGAGAAGATGTGAAGGCAATAAAGTTTGCCACATGGTCATCATCATCCGAGGATTCTCATTCTTCTTCCAAGTCATCACCATCGCTACACGTGGCGGCCATAGCCTTTCCTTTCTTCTTGTTCTTTAAATTGCCACAATCCGTAGAGATGTATCTGAAGCCTCCACATTCAAAGCATTGAATCTGTTTTCTTATGGGCTTGTCTTCACTTGACTCAAACTTCTTAAAATGAGTTGTCTTCTTCATTTCCTTTCCTTTGGATCCAAATCCCTTCTTCTCAAACTTAATGAACTTCTTGAACCTTTTGACCATGAGGGCCATTTCTTCATCCGAGTCTTCCTCCTCCTTCTCAACCTTAGAGGTCTTCAGAGCAATACTCTTTTGCTTCTTTGGAGGTGTAGGTATGGGAGTCTACCTAGACTCATATGCTAGAAGTCTTCCAATAACTTCACTTGGCCTCATGTTCTTGTAGTCACTATTCTCCTCAAAAGCTGTCACTTTTGACTTAAATCTTACCGGAAGAGACCTCATAATTTTTTGCTTGATTCTCCTATCCGAGTAAGGGTCACCGAGTTGTTGGCTTTGATTGACTATGTCCATCAACATCACTTGAAAATCGTTGAAGCATTCATCCTCCTCCATCCTAATGGTCTCAAATTGCATTTGAAGAACTTGTAGCTTGGAGTCCTTGACTACCTCGGTTCCTTCATGAGCCGTCTCTAAAATCTCCCATGCCTCATTTGCATTTCTAGTTGTTTGAATCAACTTGTATTGGTTGTCATCCATGGTGCAAATGACGGCATGCATTGCCTTGTTACTCCACTTGGAAGCTTCAAATTCTTGAGAGCTCCATTGAGACTTTGGCTTGGAGACCTCACTTCCATCTTCAGAGGTCATTGTTGGAGGAGTGTAGCCATCTTCAATTGCCATCCATGCTCGGTCATCTATTTGGCAAAGGTACGACTCCATCTTGCCTTTCCATGAGGCATAGTTCACCCCATTTAGCAAAGGGGGTCTTGTGCTTGAGTCTCCCTCATGTCCACCTATGTTCCCACTCATTGTGTTTGGGAATGAATGAGATGAATGATTATGTACGCAACAAACAACAAACAAAATGCAAGATGCAAGACACACAAAGAGCAAGGATCACCTAAGTATGTCTAGGAACCCGCTCTAATACCAATTGAAAATACTGTATAGCATGTGTCTACTAACCTAGAGGGGGGGGGTGAATAGGTTTTAGTTGATTTATTACCAACTTTTTGACTTAATCAATTTTTAATAGTCCTACCCCTTATTAGCAATCAACCAATCATAACATAAACATGCGGAAAACAATAAAAACACAAAGATTGATTTACGTGAGAAACCCTCCAACTGGGCAAAACTCACGGGCTATCCTTCTAGCCACATTCGGTCCTCAAATCCACTTGAATGAAAGTTTACAACCTAGGTTAACCTCAAGTCACACCTACTTGGTCACTAACCCTTTCACTCTACCCAACGGGCCTTTAATAGTGATTCTAGACCACAAGCTTGTGCACTAATCCACTTAGTCACAAAGCTTAACAATCAATGAAGAGGTTAAACAACCTATGTGAATATGTAAAAATATTCTAACATGCAATTAATGCTAGGCAACACTAAATGCTTATCTAAGGATTTAAAGATGTCAATGAGTGCAAATCCTAGATATCAATATCTAAATGCAAATGCATGAAGATTTAGCTAGAAGGGTAAAAATGTCCTAAATGCTAGCTATCAATGGACATACAATCTCAACCAACAAACATAATCACAAACATACTCAAATCATGCTAAACCAAATAAACATGCAATTAATTAACAAATAATTGCTAACCCTAGGTAAACAAAAACATAGAGATGAAAAAGAAGTTCTAAGACTTGTTTGATTACCTAGTCAAGAAGAGCATGAAGACCCATGGAGAATAGATGCAAGAAAGGAGCTTAGATGCACATGGGTATGAGTTTGGTTGAGTAAAAAGGATTTCTTGGAGCTCTCTCTCTCTCTTGGATTTACTTTCTCTCCTTAGGGATATATTTTCAAAGCTCTAGGTCTAAATGGTGGAGAAGAAGATGTATTTATAGGGACCATAAAACGAGCTGGAGTGAAATACCCGAAATGCCCAGTTCGGGTGAAAAAGGCGACAAGCAAGGCGACATGAGCTAGTCGCCTTGGAAGTCACCTAACACACTGTGAGAAAACACGTTGCATGGGGCGACATGTAAGGCGACATTCACAAGTCGCCTATGAAGTCGCCTTACACACTGTGGAAAAAACAAGATGTCAGAAGCGACATGTAAGGCGACATACCCAAGTCGCCTATGAAGTCGCCTTACACACAGGAGGAAAAATACATGACTAAGGTGACATTGGAGGCGACATTCACAAGTGGCCTTGCATGTCGCCTAACACACTGTGGGAAAAACCTAAGTCTAAGGCGACTTGTCAGGCGACATGCACAAGTGGCCTTGCATGTCGCCTAACCTACTGTGCAGCCCATGAACTCCAAAATGTAAGAAGTGTGTGTGCAACCATACATGCATGTCAATACAAATGCATAGAATGTGAGTATGTGCAACTAAAACCTCTTCAAAGAGAATTGAGCATGTGATATACCTTTGAAGTGCTCTTGAGAAAGATGATGCCCTTGAAGCTTGATCACACCCAATGAGGCCTAATTTACCCTTACAAAAATTAATCTCCAATGTGGTTTGTCAACGAAATAAGCCAATCAAAATATGAGGAACTTACAAGTAACCTTTTAGGGGGAGCATTGTATTGCACTACATCATATTGATTGTATTGCTTTCATAATGCAAATGCCTGTTTTTATTTGATCACCTCACATGCACTTGTTCTTGGAAAGCACTTTCTTGCTATTATGTGTAGGTATGATGATCTACGAAGAGATTGATGACCATGAAGACTTAGATCTTACGTTTCTTTTATTGTAATGTAGAATATACTTTCTTGACCAATAGCTTTGTTTTTTCTTTGTGTGAGGATTTATTGTGGGTGGTGATTTTGTCATGAAATAGCCAAATGGGGAGATTGTAACAACCTCACTTTTATGATTGGCTTATTTCATAACAAATCACACTGAGGATGTTTATGTAATGGGTAGCATAGGTTCTCCAAGTGTGGTTTTCTCGAAGACATGCTTCCGGTCATTCCAAAGAGCTTCAAGAGAGGTAGTTCACTTGTTCTTAACTCTTGAAGAGATTTAGTTGCACACACTCACTTGCATGCATTATATTCTTGGTTACATGTAATTGAATGATGCATTGTATGCCATTCATCACTCCACACTTGCACATTTTTGCATATTAGATTAGCGTGTTAAGTCTGCCTGGAATAGGGGATTTTCCTCTTCACCGCGGCTAAGGTCGCTGGCTAGGCACCTGCCTTTGCCGCGGTCCCTACAGCGCTTGGTTCCAGAAGTTGCATGCTTCGTGGACAACGATCTATGCACTTGTACGCACAGCGGTCCATACCGTGGTAAACATCAGTAGGCCCTTGCTGCCTAGACCGCGGCCTATGCTTTGCATGCACAGTGGTCCCCACCGCAATGTTGTCCAGACGGTGCATCGCTGCATGTACCGCGGTCTTGGCACTTACCCGATCTTCGGTCCAGTAAGCGGTATTGACGGGATTTTGATTCCCAAGCCCAAAACGATGCAATTTTGTCTAGGGTTTTTATATATATGTTCTCTTCTTCCCCAACTCGTTTTTTAGATCTTCATGAACCCAATTTTAAGAGAGAGAACATCCCTTAGAGAGAAAAAGCTTCAAGCTTTGTTCCTTGACTCTCCAAACCCCAAGAACCCATCATCATCTTACATATAGAGCATCATTCAAGCATGGGTCTTCATTAATGTCTTTACTTGGTAAGTAGAACTCACATCCTTGCTCATTTATTGTTCTAGCTTATCAAGACATGTCATTTATTTCTTAAGTTAGCAAATCTTCATAGTTATTGTATATCAGTTGAAGTTATGACATGTTTGGGGTTTGTATTGTGATAGCTAATATTTAGGACATATTTGCCCTCTAGCTAATTAGGACTCATTGATTGCAATTGTTAATTGCATTTATTGTCCTTGCCATTTTATGTGACAACATGTGTTGATATGGCTTTCTTTGATGACTAGATTTTAGACTTGCATACCTATATCTAGTTAGGTCTTTATGAGCATTCATATAGACATTGATATTTAGGATTTGTACTTAATGTTATCTTTAATTCCTAGATAAGCATTTAGTGTTGCCTAGCATTATTTGCATTTTGAATATTCATATATTCACTTAGGTTGTTAATCTCTTCTTTAAGAGTTAAGTCTTGTGACTACAAGGTATAGTGCACAAGCAAGTGAAGTCTTGCAACCAAGGTGTGGTTGGCAAGAAAAGTGATCAAGGATTCACTATAAAGGCCCGTTGGGTAGTAGTGGTGGATTAGTGACCGAGAATGGTGTGACTAGAGGTTGACCTAGGTTGTAAACATCATTACAATAGTGGATTTGAGGATCTTGTGTGGCTCGAAGGATAGCCCATGGTTTTTCCCTTGTTGAAGGGTTTCCATGTAAAAATCAAGTGTTATTTATATTTCCGCACATTAAACTTGATTTTGTATGTTAGTCTATGGGGTAACTTTTTAATATTGATTAATCAAGGAAAATTGGTAATTAACTTGATTAAAACCTAGCATTATTTGCATTTTGAATATTCATATATTCACTTAGGTTGTTAATCTCTTCTTTGAGAGTTAAGTCTTGTGACTACAAGGTATAGTGCACAAGCAAGTGAAGTCTTGCAACCAAGGTGTGGTTGGCAAGAAAAGTGATCAAGGATTCACTATAAAGGCCCGTTGGGTAGTAGTGGTGGATTAGTGACCGAGAATGGTGTGACTAGAGGTTGACCTAGGTTGTAAACATCATTACAATAGTGGATTTGAGGATCTTGTGTAGCTCGAAGGATAGCCCATGGTTTTTCCCTTGTTGAAGGGTTTCCATGTAAAAATCAAGTGTTATTTATATTTCCGCACATTAAACTTGATTTTGTATGTTAGTCTATGGGGTAACTTTTTAATATTGATTAATCAAGGAAAATTGGTAATTAACTTGATTAAAACCTAGCATTATTTGCATTTTGAATATTCATATATTCACTTAGGTTGTTAATCTCTTCTTTGAGAGTTAAGTCTTGTGACTACAAGGTATAGTGCACAAGCAAGTGAAGTCTTGCAACCAAGGTGTGGTTGGCAAGCAAAGTGATCAAGGATTCACTATAAAGGCCCGTTGGGTAGTAGTGGTGGGTTAGTGACCGAGAATGGTGTGACTAGAGGTCGACCTAGGTTGTAAACATCATTACAATAGTGGATTTGAGGATCTTGTGTGGCTCGAAGGATAGCCCATGTGTTTTCCCTTGTTGAAGGGTTTCCATGTAAAAATCAAGTGTTATTTATATTTCCGCACATTAAACTTGATTTTGTATGTTTGTCTATGGGGTAAATTTTTAATATTTATTAATCAAGGAAAATTGGTAATTAACTTGATTAAAACCTATTCACCCCCCCCCCCCCCCCCCCTCTAGGTTGTTAGACACACGCTTGAGTAGTATTTTCACATATCTTGTAAGTGGATCTATAAGAGAAAAAGAGGAGTGGACGACAAGGTAGAGACATTCAAAGCAAGGCTAGTGGCTAAGGGTTATACCCAAAAAGAGGGGGTCGATTATGAAGAGACGTTCTCACCAATAGCCATGTTTAAGTCTATTCAGATTCTCTCATCCATTGCTGCCTATTTCGATTATGAAATTTGACAAATGGACGTCAAGACTGCATTCTTGAATGGAAATCTTGACGAGAGCATCTATATGATGCAACCAGAGGGATTCGTGTTCCCATATCAAGAGCAAAAATTTTGCAAGCTGCAAAGGTCCATTTATGGATTCAAGCAAGCAACTAAATCTAGGAACATCAGGTTTGATGATGTAATTAAAACCTATTGTTTTGAGTAGAACGTCGATGAGACTTGTGTCTACAAGCGCATCATTGACAAAAAGGCAGTTTTCTTGGTCCTATACATGGACGACATCCTACTCATTAGGAATGATGTGGGAGTGTTATTTGATGTAAAGGGCTGGCTGGCTAACCAATTCAAAATGAAAGATTTGGGAGAGGCGAGTTACGTTCTAGGGATTTAACTTATAAGGGATCGTAAGAAAAAACTTATAGCTTTGTCTCAGGCATCGTATATTGACAAGATTCTTGTGTGATTTTTGATGCAAGACTCCAAGAAAGGTAATTTACCTTCTGGGCATAGAGTTCTCCTGTCTAAGGAACATTGTCCTAAGACACCTCAAAGAACAGTGTCCGGACATCTGATATGCATTGGGAGTAGTCAGCAGGTACCAGTCCAACCTAGGATTGGATCATTGGGTTGCTACCAAGACAATTCTCAAGTATCTTCGGAGAACGAGAAACTATATGCTAGTGTATTCCAGACAGGATTTGATTCCGTTAGGATACACGGGTTTTGATTTTCAATCGGACATTGATTCTAGGAAATCCACGCCTGGGTCAGTTTTCACCCTGGGTTGTGGAGCCATAGTGTGGAGAAGTATCAAGAAATCTTGCATTGCTGACTTGACCATGGAAGCTGAAATGTAGCCGCTTGTGAAGCTGCTAAAGAGGCTATTTGGCGCCGCAAGTTCATGAGTAATCAGGAAGCTGTTCCAGATCTGGATAAGCCCATCACACTTTATTGTGATAACAGTGGTGCCTGTGACTAATTCCAAAGAACCAAGAAGCCACAAGAGTGAGAAGCATATAGAGAGAAAGTATCATCTCATTCTAAAGATAGTGCAGAGAGGAGATGTGATCATCACAGAGATAGCCTCACAAGACAATCATGTTGATCCATTTACGAACACCTTACTAGCTAAAGTGTTTTCGGGCCACCTAGATGGTCTAGGGTTACGAAACATGTGCCACATGCTTTAGTGTAAGTGGGAGATTGTTGGGGTTTATGCCCTAAAGATGTAATTTGAAAATGGATTTATGAAACAAATAAAAAGAAAAGTTCAATTCACTTTTGTTATGTTGTTTATTTTATAACTTGTGCATATTAACATCCTAGATTGCCAGATGTAATCTCGAACTATGTATATGAGAGTCATATACAGATGGATATAGTAAGAGAAGTGCAATCTAAAGAGTACATAGATAGCAAATAAAGCTGGGTACTTTATTTGTGGTTAATCTATAGTTGCGGTCCATTCCATAATGTATGGTGATTCTATCCTGAATCATTCATATGAAGATGTCGGAATGGAGGCATCTTGTATAATGTGATCATATAGGACTGGGCCATGATCTATATAAATCTCTCACCAAGATCCGTTTACCGATGAGATTCATATATATCAACTAATGATGGCTATATGTGGGTGATCTTAATCCTGAGTGTCATGTCGACTCCTTCAAGTTAGATCATGGTCTTTGATATACCATTAGTGATGTCGGATGTAGTTCTTGATCAATATGCTCCATATCTTAGGATTGCAGTTTGGCTTGTGGCTGAGAAGGTTTGTACACATTAGTGGAATCCACTTCTTCTTGTGAGAAGTAGATGGTAGTTTCTTTAATGGTTGATTCGGGGCTTGGACAATATGAGCACTCTCCTAATTCCGTGAGGAAATAAGATTTATTATCCATTAGAGAATCAACGGTACTTATAGAATATATGCAATTAGAGGGGTATAACGGGCATTATGACACTGCTCTAATTATGAACTACTGTGGACGATCACACCATATGTAATAGCTATATCGATGGACAACGAGTTGTATCGGTATGTGTAAAAGCGTCTGCAATTGAGAGAGTGCAGCTTCAGGTTTTTAGTGGAATAACACCAGAGTTAATAATCAAGGAATATTAATTAAAGGGTTTAAGTAATGTTTCCAAGGATTATTGGAGCTCAAAATACTGGACTGGACACATTAGGTCCCCTTACTAGCCCGATCGATTTAGGTAACAAGGGTCAAGGTTAATTAATTAGGTTACGGAAAGTGACATGTATTTATTCAGAAATTAATTAAATAATGTGATTATTTGATTAACGAATAATGTTGATTAATAAATTAAATAATAAGATCATTTAATTATGTTATTAATCACTAAATGGAGTATGTTTGTTGACATTTTTTTTTAATAAAATAAGATAATATGATTATTTTATTTTATTAAATTACAGTTTTAATTTTTGAATTTAAATAGTTTGAATTCAAATCAAATCAAATAAACTAAATATTAATCAATATATTTAAAGATATTTGATATCTTAAAAGATTAGATCGATTGGTTTTTGATTAAATGGTGATTTTGAATTTTAAATAAAAGAAGTAAACTTATCATCAATTTTTATTTTAGAAAAACGCATCAGTGCACTGAGTACGTGTGCAAGTTGGGTGAGTGAAACAAAAGAGAAAAAAAGGCAATGTGTGCATGTGTGCACGATTGAAATCAAAAAAAAAATTCTTATAATATATATATATATATATATATTTTTTGAATAACTAGAATTGTTCTAGGTATTTTTCTCTTGGAAGAAATAGTTTCTTATTCTTTTCTCTACATCCTCCCAAGTTCCTGAGTACGTGACGAGCCCACACGCAGTTACCAGTTCGGGAATAGCTCAAGAACACGGTGGTACATATCAGGAAGCATATTGTAAAGTGAAGGAGCCTCCTACGTAGGTATGAAGAATAGATTTCTTCCCTTCTTCTGATTATTGATTTCAATTTCTTGTGTATACATATATTTTATTATTACCTTCCAGGTGTAGTGTTTGTGGTGCTAGTTCGGAATCAGTGGATCATCTTTTTCTGAAGTGCCCACTTGCTACAGCTCTTTGGGAGGCGGTTTTTTCCGCATTTCAGAGGCGTGTCTCTGCTGACACTTGGGGTTCTTTTTTGAGGCCGGCCATGTCTGTTTCTTTCAGTGATCAGATTAGGGTTTTGTGGAGAGTTGCTATTCATACGGTGGTTTGGAGTGTGTGGTATTCCCGTAACCAGTGGATTTTTGAAGGAAAATCTGTTGATTTCAGGGCGGCTTGATCTCTAGTGTGGCGCTCTGTTTATGATTGCAAATCATTTAGGATCGGCTATATGCGTACTGTATAGATGATCTGCTGATTCTTCGTCGGTTTGGTCTGATGGTCGACCTGGTAAAGCTCCGGTTATTAGGAGTGTGGGTTTGGTCGCCCCCGGCTCCGGGGTGGATTAAAGGTTAACACAGATGGTGCAGCTTTGGTTCGCCAGGTGTTGGAGGTTGTGGGGGTGTATTTGGACTTGCAGATCTTTTGTTAACGCCTGTTTCGTGGTCCCCTTTGGTCAGGTTTTTGCTTTTGAGGCTGAGGTCCTTACGGCTTCTTTAGCCATCAATTATGATTGGAATTTAGGTTGTCATAGGATCTGGCTCGAGAGTGATTTTTATGTTATGCAGCTTCTTTCGATTAGGTCTGATCAGGTTACCTAGTAGTTCGACAAGCTTGGCAGCGCTGCATTCATCAGGATCTCGCATATAGGAGTTCCAGGTTCTCATATATTCAGGGAAGGTAATCAGGTGGTTGAAGCTCTCTCTAAACACTCTGTGAGTCTTTCTTCTGATTCATGGTGGTCTTCCACTTCTTCGTTCTATTCTTCTTTTGGTAATGACTGTATGGGTAAAGATGTTGGAACCCCGTTCACTGGTAACGCAGCGGAAATAGATTTTAAAATTTTTATACAGATCGTAAACTATCTGGAACAAGTGAACTTGGGATCATAATTATTTTTCCGAAATAAATACATACAATATGTAAACTCGGGAAATTGTAATCAATATATTAAAAGAAAATTTAGAACCTTACCAAAGTTTGAAGGCTCCTTCACTTTATGATATGCTCCTGGTCTGTACCACTGATTTTCCTAGCTATTCCCGGAACTGGTAACTGCGTGTGGGCGCGTCACATACTCAGGAACTTCGGAGAAAAGAAGAAGAAACAATTTCTTCCAAGAGAAAAAATTTCTAGAACAACTCTTGTTCTTCAAAAGAAAAGTATATTAAAAATAATATATATATTTTTTCAGATCACGCACACTAATGCGTTTTTTCTGTTGTTTGTTTCAATAGTGCAACAATTGCCCTTTTCTTTTTATTAAGTTTCACGCACAACACCTTGCACTTTCTTTTGTTTCTCTTGTGTTTAACGCACACACATGTTTGTATTGGATACAAACACTAATATATTTGTTTTTGTATGCTTCTTGTTTTTGTTCTCTAAATATATCATATATATATTATAATAACTAAAACTCTTTAACAAATATCTTTTTGATTTTAAAACTAAATCTTTTAATATGATATCACATATCTATTTTTAAAAGATAATTAAATATTTATTTTTGAATTTAAACATTTTAAATTTAATTTCAATATTTAATTTAATAAAATAATCATATTATCTTATTCTATTTAAAATCAATATCAACTAACACCCTCCATTTAGTGATTAATAACATAATTCAATAATCTTATTATTTAATTTATTTAATCTCCATTATTCATTAATTAAATAATCTCATCATTCAATTAATTCCTGAATAAAATCATGTCACTTTCGTGACACAATTAATTGGACAATCCAATTAACCGTGACCCTGGTTACCTAAATCGATAAGGCTAGCAAGGGGACCTAATGGACCCACAGTATTTTGAGCTCCAATAATCCTCGGAATCATTAATTAAACTCTGTAACTAATATTCCTTGATTATTAACTCTGGTGTTATTCCACTAAAAACCCAAAGCTACCCTCTCAATTGCAGACGCTTTTACACAGACTGACACAACTCGTGTCCATCGATATAGCTATTACACATGGTGTGATCCTCCATAGTAGTTCATATTTAGAGCTGTGTCATAATATCCGTTATACCCCTCTAATTATATATATCCTTTAAGTACCGTTGATTCTCTAATGAACAATAAATCATATTTAATCACTGAATTAGGAGTGCGCTCATATTGTCCAAGCCCTGAATCAACCTTAAGGGAACTGCCATCTACTTCTCACAAGAAGGAGTGGATTCCACTATTGTGTATATACCTTCCCAGCCACAAGCCAAACCGTAATCCCAACATAGGGAATATATTTATCAGGAACTGCATATGACCTCACCCATGGTATATAAATGACCACGATCTAACCTGAAGGAGTCGATAAGACACTCAGGATTAAGATCACCCACATATAGCCATCATTAGTTGATATATATGAATCTCATCAGTAAACGGATCTTGGTGAGAGATTCATATAAA